>JAGWCC010001135.1:0-55588 GCA_022651775.1 Drusus annulatus
GCTTTATACGGAACAAAGATGGCGTTTTAATTTGATGCATTAATCAAACAAGTATTTCGAAAGACATACTGATGTTAACACGTGTCGACAAACCCGCTTTGCTGAAACGGCTCTTCGAACTTCTTCGCTCGTTTTATTCGGGTCAGATTGTATCGATGAGTAAAATTGTAGGCGAATTACAAGATGCAGGTAACACCACTAATTGTCTCATTATCTACAATTATTATCAGACAGTGGCTTATTAGGTAATCGAGAAATATGCAGGTGCTAGCTTGCGCAGAAAGGCATCGATACCTAAATTTCAGGTATACAACAATGCTTTACTGGCCGCACAAAACAGAACAACATTTAAAGTGCGGTACTTGATTCTAAAGAATGGGACGTTTAGTTTAGATCATCAGTTGGTGCACATTTAATGAATAATGCCATCAGCGAAAGGTATAAACTGTATTACTGGAGAGAACAAAATGACGAAGTTGATTTCTTCGTGATAGAGAAAAAACGGAGTGCTTATTGGCTTTAGAAGTCAAAAAGTGGACGGAGAGGCGAGAATAGAGGAATGTCGGTGTTTGCTGATAAATTCCATCCTGATAAGATCCTGCTTGTGGGTACTGGTGGAATCCCTTATGATGAGTTTTTGAAAATAAATCCCATTCAATTATTTTGATATGATTACAGCGGAAGATACATAAGATTATACAGAAAGGTTATAAGAGTAAATGATACTGTAAGTATACAGAAAGAACATAAACTTGAACTTTTGAATAAAGTAGCAACAACAAAACAAGAAAATAAATAAACAACAATGCTCTACCATATTTACACATACCTCGATAAGCTATGGGGTTTACCCGCTGCTGCTTTATGGAATTCTATTTCATTCCGAGCTGGCATGTCTTTAATTTGCGCCTTAGTGTTTGCCATATTTGTTGGCAAGCGCATTATTGAACGCTTACAGAAAATGCAAATCGGTGAAACCATTCGTGATTTAGGATTAGAGGGACAGATGCAAAAGAAAGGCACACCCACCATGGGCGGTATCATTATTCTGCTCTCTATTCTGTTACCTGTACTTTGTTTTGCGAAGTTGGATAACATTTACCTCATCATCATGATCGGCTCGACCATTTGGTTAGGCTTAATTGGCTTTGCCGATGATTACATTAAAGTATTCCGAAAGAACAAAGATGGTTTAAGTGGCAAGTTCAAATTAGTAGGGCAAATCGGGTTGGGTTTGATTGTGGGGAGCTGTTTGTATTTGAACGACAGCGTAGTGGTGCGAAAAAAAGTAAGCCCAGTTACCCAAGGTGCACAAGTAGTGACTGTGCATGAAGAAGGTCGGTCACGTAAAATCTGGACAAAAGAAATCAAGAGCACACAAACCAGCATTCCTTTTTTCAAGAATAACGAGTTTGATTACGCAAGTCTAATGCCGAATTCTTTTCTCCGAAAGTGCTCTCGACAAGCGGGCGGTTGGTTAATTTATGTACTGGCATGTGATCTTTATTATCGCAGCAGTTTCCAACGGTGCCAACCTCACCGATGGCATGGACGGTTTATTGGCCACAGGCGTGTCAATAGTCATTGGCATCACCTTAGCCATCTTTGCTTATCTGTCGGGAAACATCATTTATGCCGATTACCTTAACATCATGTACATTCCCAATTCGGGAGAGTTGGTGGTGTACGGTGCTGCATTTATTGGCGCACTTATTGGTTTTCTGTGGTACAACTCTTATCCCGCGCAAGTGTTTATGGGCGACACTGGTAGCTTAGCCATCGGGGGTATTATTGCCGTGTTTGCCATCATGATCCGAAAAGAGCTATTGATCCCCATTCTTTGTGGAATTTTCTTTGTGGAAAGTTTATCGGTAATTATTCAGGTAGCTTGGTTCAAGCATACTAAACGAAAAACTGGTGTCGGACAGCGGATCTTTAAGATGACGCCCTTACACCATCATTTCCAAAAAGAAGGCATTGTTTCTATTATCACGCAACCGAAACAAGCCATGCCCGAATCAAAAATCGTTATTCGATTTTGGATTATCGCTGTTATATTGGCAGTTGTCACAGTAGTAACGCTCAAAATTAGATAGTCATGAAACGGACGATATTCATCAGCAGTGTGCAAAAAGAGTTTGCTAGCGAACGGCAACGGCTGTTCACTTACCTCTTTAGCGATCCTTTGTTGGGTTTATTTTTCGAACCATTTGTGCTCGAGAACATCCCTGCGGTTGATCAGCAAACCGAAGCGGTGTATCTTGATAAGGTATCGAAATGTGAAATCTATCTAGGATTATTCGGATCAGATTATGGTTACGAAAACATTGATGGTTTATCGCCTACCGAGTGCGAATTTGACGAAGCTACAAAACAGCAAAAGACCCGATTGATATTCATAAAAGGAGACTCGTCAACCGTTCGGAACCCTAAAATGGGTCGTTTAATAGAGAAGGTAGGATTAGAACTTGTAAGAAAACGTTTTAATACCGAGTCTGAATTGCTAGCTAGCGTATATGCTTCTTTGGTAAATTATTTGATCGAGAAAGAACTCATTCGGTCAGGTCCTTTTGATGCCGCACTATCAAAAGCTACTTTTGCCGACATCGACGAACAAAAGATCACCGCCTTTGTGGCTCGGGCTAAGATGGTGCGAAACTTTCCGCTATCACCAGCAGCTTCAGTGATGGAAACACTTACGCATTTGAACTTGTTGTCAGATCAAAAATTGACCAATGCTGCAGTTCTTTTGTTTGGAAAAAATCCACAACGCTTCTTTATCTCTTCGGAAGTCAAGTGCGCACATTTTCATGGCACCGAAACTTACAAGCCCATCCCCTTTTATCAAATATACAAGGGCGATGTATTTGAATTGGTAGATCGTGCGGTCGATTTTGTGTTGTCAAAATTGAACCTCGGTGTAGGCTCTCGAGCGTCCAATCAAGTACCTACACAATACGAAATTCCGCAACAAGTAGTAGCCGAAGCCATAGTGAATGCGATTGCCCATCGCAATTACAATAGTACTGGCAGTGTACAAGTAATGCTATTTTCCGATAGATTGGAGATTTGGAACCCAGGTACATTAACATCATCGTTAAGTTTATCGAAGTTAAAACCAATCATGCATCTTTCCCTCCAAACCCTTTAATGGTAGAGCCGATGTATCTAACAGGGTATATCGAACGTTTAGGAACAGGTACTCGTGACATGGTGAAGTTTTGTAAAGAAGCCGATCTAAAAGAACCCATCTTTGAATTAGATGAAGGTTTCCGTTTAATCATTTGGAGACCGACAAGTGAGATCAAAGAAGAGGTCGTAAGTGGACACGTCAAGTTAACAGTTGCTTCGGAGATCACTGTGGCTCCAGAAATACAGCGAGTCGTTATGGTGATTGGTAAAGCTGATAGTAGAACGGAGATACAGAATAAATTAGGTTTACAAAGTGATGAGCACTTTCGGCTCACTTACATCAATCCATCTTTGGACGGAGCGTATATTCAATTAACCATACCTGATGTGCCCAAAAGCCCTAATCAGAAATATAAATTGACTGCCAAAGGAAGGACTCTCCGAAAGAAATTAATAAAAGCTGGAGGGTAAGGTTACCATGGAAGCTACCATGGAAGCTACCATGGAAGCTACCATGGAAGCTGTCGCTGTAACACTTTGAAATGGAGATTAATACATCTGTAAAAAATGAACGATTTTTTGACTAATTTTGGTAGTATTGAAATTAACATTGGCAAAATAAAGTCAACAATGAGAGTTATTCTGATTTTATTAGTATTTGTAATTACAATACAGTGCAAACAAAAGGTCGATGGAAGTTCTTTAGAGAAAGTCGATGAAACTCAACTGATCGAAGCCCATAGAAGAGTACTTTTGGATGAGTTTTGTTCGTATTTTGGAGATACATTGCTTCATAATAAAAAAGAATTGATCCGTTTCTATTTGGAAAAACATGAGGTAAAATATATTTCAGAAGATAGAATTAGTAAAGAGGACTTTGAACAACCTCATCCGTTAAAAGACATAAATAGCGATGATAAGGGGGATACTGTGTTTGTTATGTCTCCAAATCCTGCAGAATCGGGTTACTCGTATTGTTTTTTTGATACTATGTTGCCTAGTCTTACAACTGAATCGGCTTGTTGTCATCCTTCCAATATGTTTGTAATAGATGATATTAATGAAGATGGAATACGTGAGATCGGAATATTTTATTCGGCATGTTCGAGCCGATACAAATCATTACGTTTATATACATTGAAAAATGACGCGTGGAAAGAGTTTGGAGGTTCTGATTTTGACATCCTTACCCAAGATCCCCAAAAGGTAGATTTTTCATCTTTAGTTATAAAAGTAGGAAAGAATAAGTATCGAATATGTAATTTCATTGAAGGAAAAACATTTTGGGAAACAATGGAAATGAAATAATATCAATAAGTAATCCAAAGCTATAGCGACAGTAAAAGGAAAGAGGAAGTTGATTTGCAAATACATTTACAGTACATTTACAGGTGTAACCATTTCGTGCAGTACAACGAAATGGTTCAATTAGATTTTAGATTTGTATTAATCTATAATTCAATACAATAACTGAATATAAGTATCAGACAAAAGTAGGCAAAAGCCCCAACTATTGGGAAAATTCCAATAGTTCAAAAACAAAGACGCTCGATAAACAAAGACGGATATCACAAATAAAATAAAACAAAGATAATGAACAGAATAGTAATACTTGGAGGTGGAGAAAGCGGCGTTGGCGCAGCAATATTGGCTTTGAAACAAGGCTATGATGTGTTTCTATCTGATGCAGGCAAACTAAAAGACGAGTTCAAGCGGTCTTTATTAGCCCATAAAATTGATTTTGAAGAGGGCGGACACACACGGTCGCTGATATTGAATGCCATGGAAATTATCAAAAGTCCAGGCATTCCCGAACATTTGCCCATTATTGAAGCCATCCGTGAAGCAAAGATCCCGATCATCTCTGAAATAGAATTTGCTGGACGGTTCTGTTCTGCTAAGAAAATTTGTGTCACAGGCAGTAACGGAAAGACCACCACCGCTTCCCTGATCTATTTTTTATTAAAAAATGCAGGCTTGAATGTAGGCTTAGCGGGCAATATCGGACAAAGTTATGCCTTGCAAGTAGCTACACAGGAGTTCGATTACTATGTATTAGAACTTAGTAGCTTTCAACTTGATGGAATGTATCAGTTTCGTGCCGACATTGCCGTATTGCTCAACATCACCCCTGATCACTTAGATCGGTATGATTACAAGATGCAAAACTACATCAATTCAAAGTTCCGGATCACGCAAAATATGAATCCCGAAGACTGTTTTGTTTTTTGTGCCGACGATCCCATTACCATCAACAACCTCAACGACATTGTGGTGAAGGCGCAAAAGTTGCCCTTCTCGCAAGAGCAGGAAAACATCATTGGCTCGTACATCAATAATGGAAATCTATTTGTACGCTATAAAGATTCGGAATTCGAAATGCTCATCAACGACCTTGCCCTAAGTGGTCGGCACAATGTGTACAATTCAATGGCCGCTGCCATTACTGGGAAATTGTTGGATATCCACAACACAGTTATCCGCGAAAGCTTAGCGGGCTTCAAAGGTGTAGAACACCGATTAGAGAAAGCAGGGCGTAGTGCGTGGTATTCAATTTATTAACGACTCTAAAGCCACCAATATCAACTCCGCTTGGTATGCACTCGAAAGCATCGAAACTAAAGTCATTTGGATTGTGGGTGGTGTAGATAAAGGAAATGAGTACACTGAATTGGACGAGTTGGTCAAAGAAAAAGTAAAGGCGATCGTTTGTTTAGGGATCGATAATCAAAAAATCATCGATCATTTCAAGGGGTTTGTTCCAACAATTATCGAAACAAAATCGGCAAAAGAAGCGGTACAAACAGCCTATCAGCTAGGCGAACCTGGCGATACTGTTCTGTTATCGCCAGCTTGTGCCAGCTTTGATTTGTTTCAGAATTACGAAGACCGAGGTCGGCAATTTAAAGCAGAAGTGCAAATGCTGTAAATAATGGTTAATGATCAATGGTTAATGGTTAATGGCTTCGCTTTCGGACTGTAATTGAGAACATTAACAATTGACAATGACCGTTAGTGATTGGTGTAATATAATACGACAATTATTAGTACATGTTTAATCACTAAAAATGCTCTTTAAGGTCTACATACAGCTTTGCGAAGTGTCTCACAGCGCCGTACCGCAGACAAAATGGAAGCACGTTGTCGGGAAACGTAAAGAAACGATAATTGCTTGACGGTATTCGACTTATGCTTTTGGCTCGGTATTGCGTCTATCTAAATCGGATCATGATCTTCAAAAAATCAGCAGAAGCTTTATGTAGAAAGGTTTTTTGAAGATCGTTTCAAAAAAGTTGAAGATGATTTGGAGAAAAGCTGAAGATGATTTGGAGAAAAGTTGAAGATGATTTGGAGAAAAGTTGAAGATCGTTTCGAGGATGTTGTTGTCAAACAATCTGTTTTTTGAAGATTTTTCGAAGATTTTCTCTCGGAGTCAAAACCGTTTTTAAAGCAAGTTTTGGACAATAAATGCGTAGCGTGTTCGTTTTGCATACATTATAATAGTGCTAGTTCATAGCGATTATTCAATCAGGTAATAAGTGGCGTTATCCATCTAGGGCGTTGTCCTAGGAAACATCATATAATTAAATAAAAAAAGATGACAGACTTTATTCAATCTTTTAAAGGCGATCGGCGCATTTGGTGGATCATTATTCTGCTCTTCGCATGGTCGTTATTGGCGGTTTTCTCGTCAACTTACAACCTCGCGATCCGCGAGGGGCATGGTTTGATGTACTATTTCGGGAAACATTTGATGTTTGTGTTTGTAGGTGCGGTATTGATTTATTATGTACACACCATACGTATAGGGAAATTTAAACGCTGGGCCGAGTTTGGATTAGTGGTAGCGATTGGTTTGTTGTTATTGGTTTTCATTTTACCCAACACTTTAAATGCGGCTCGGGGTGCTCATCGATGGATCCAAATACCCATTATTGGGAATATTCAACCATCAGATATTGCGAAAATTGCCTTAATTTTATATCTCGCCAAAACCTTAAATAAGTGCACCTTCACCACATTTACTGATTTTGTACTACGCATTTTACTGCCTACAGGCGTGGTTTGTGGCTTGATCTTAATTGGCAATATGTCGACAGCAGCCATACTTGGTGTGAGTTGTTTTTTAATGATTTGTTGCAGTGGGGTGAATTGGCGATACATTGTAATGACTGTGGGCGGCATTGTATTGTTGGGCGGTGCACTTTTTATGCTCGGAACTACTTTTCCAGAAACACTGCCGCGTTTGTCTACAGCTGTCAATCGGACAGCCCGCTTCTCGGACGAGTCAAAAAGAGATGCCAAATCTACCGATTTCCAACCAGAACAAGCCAAAATAGCTGTAGCTTCTGGCGGGTTTTGGGGTGTTGGCGCAGGGAAAAGCAAGCAGGTTTTTGTATTATCCGAAGCGTATAACGATTTCATATTTGCCATTATTGCCGAAGAATATGGCGTGTGGGGCCCCACTTTCATTATCCTTTTATACTGGTGGCTTCTGTATCGGGTCAACATTATTGCTCGAAAATGCAGCAGTAAATTTCCGATGTTGCTGGTCATTGGGTTGGTTTTACTTATTGTTACACAAGCTTTAGTCCACATTGGCGTATCGGTAGGTGCCATTCCTGTAATGGGACAAACCTTGCCTTTAGTGAGTTTAGGGGGAACATCATTGTTATTCATGAGCTTGGCCTTTGGTATTATATTGGCGGTTAGCAGGGCGGCCAATAAACAAGAAGAGGAAAAACGTTTGGAAGAAGCGGAGGTGGAAATTATGGTGAATTATGAATTATGAATACGCATGCAGTCAAGTTTGCTAGGAAGATTTACTATAAAACTAATAGGCTGGCGGATCTGAAAGTATCAATCAATCAATCAATCAGCATGCTGATGCAGTCATAATTCATAATTCATAATTCGTAATTCGTAGTGTTGAAACTGCAATCACAATTCATAATTCATAATTAAAAGACATAATTCATAATTCATAATTGATAAAGATATGCCTAATAGAAGAAAAGCAGGATTACGCGTTATCATTAGCGGTGGGGGGACAGGTGGACACATCTTTCCGGCTATTGCCATAGCGAATGCTTTGATGGCAAACAATCCAAAGACAGAAATTTTATTTGTGGGAGCTTTGGGACGTATGGAGATGGAAAAAGTTCCACAAGCTGGATATCGGATTGAAGGTTTGCCAATTGCTGGACTTCAACGACGACTTACTTGGGATAATTTTGCGTTTCCGTTTAAACTCTTCAAAAGCCTTGCGCAAGCAAAACTCATCATTCAGGATTTTCAACCTGATATTGTGGTGGGGGTGGGCGGTTATGCCAGTGGTCCTGTTTTGTGGCAAGCGCAGCAGCTATATGTCCCAACAGTGATTCAAGAGCAGAATTCGTATGCAGGTCTTACGAATAAGATCCTCGCACGAAAGGCCGATTGTATTTGTACCGCTTATGAAGGAATGGAAAGATTTTTTGCGATCCAGAAAATCCAACTCACTGGCAATCCCATTCGTCAAGATCTATATGATGTCAGCTCGAAACGCACTGAAGCTTTAGAAGCGTTTAAGTTGGATCCCGACAAGCGGACAATCTTGATACTTGGCGGAAGTTTGGGGGCACGCACCATTAACGAAAGTACATCCTTAGGCTTAAAATTATTTCAAGAAGCCGATTTGCAAGTGATTTGGCAAACTGGAAAAGCGTATTGCCCCGAGGCGCAAAAGGTGGTGAACGAATTAAATATCCCCACAACAAAGGTGTTCGACTTTATCCGACAAATGGATTTGGCATATGCAGCTGCTGATTTGGTGATTTCGCGTGCTGGAGCGGGTACGGTTTCCGAGTTATGTTTGGTGGGCAAACCAGTCATACTAATTCCATCGCCCAATGTTTCGGAGGATCATCAAACAAAAAACGCGATGGCATTAGTGGTCAAAGGAGCGGCTCAAGTGGTAACCGATGCCGATGCCCGATTAAATATGACAAATCAAGCAATTGATTTGATCAATAAGCCTTCAGCTTGCGAACAATTGGGTAAAAACATTGCTTTATTGGTAAAGCCTATGGCAGCACAAAACATTGCGACTATAGTCGAAAATTTGGCAAGGAAAAACAAAATACAGTCTGTAGAATAAATATAATTTGCTTGATAAAGATGTTAAACAATACTAATTTAAAACAATTTGTCTTATTATACATGACACGATAACCCTTTTGTGTTAAATTTAGTTAAAATTGAAACTTTAAATAATGTTAATTCGTCTATAGTAAGTATAATGTATTTTTTGCTAAAACTTTATCGTAATATTTCAATTTGTAGTATGCAAATTGAGAATTGACAGTATTAGACATAGGGGTGAAACAATGTGCAACATTATCAGTTTCAAATGTTATTCGAAAATCATTAAATTAATAAATTACAGATATGAAGCAATCACCGGTTTTGCGCTTCGATTGGGCGATGAAACGCTTGTTGCGACAAAAAGCAAATTTCGAGATTTTGGAGGGTTTTCTAAGTGAATTATTAAAAGATAAGATCACCATTACCCAAATTTTAGAGAGCGAATCGAATCAAGAGTCTGAAAAGGACAAACAAAATAGAGTAGATATTTTGGTAGAGAACCAAAAGAAAGAAATTATTATCATCGAAATTCAGAACCATACAGATATGTATTACTTTCAACGCATACTATATGGTGTGAGTAAAGTAATTACCGAATATATTGCAAAAGGTGTTGGATACATGGACATCCGTAAGGTGTACTCGGTTAATTTGGTATTTTTCGACCTAGGTTATGGTACCGATTATGTTTATCGAGGGAAAACCATCTTTGAAGGTGAAAACGATGGAAGTCTGGTTACACTTATCTACAGCACAACAAGCATTGATTGGAAAAAAATGCCTGGAGATATTTTGCCCGAATACATTGTGATCAAAATTAAATCAATTTGATGATATCGCCAAAAACACCCTTGACGAATGGATTTATTACTTTAAGAACAGTGAAATAAAGGAAGAGTTTACCGCCCAAGGACTTCATAAGGCGATGCAAAATCTTAAACGAATCATACTTCCGCCTAATGAACGAGCTGCTTATGGTTCTTATGTAGATAATCAATATAAGGACGCCAGCGAAAGGGTGACGGCACGAATTGAAGGACGAACGGCGCGAATAGAAGGAATAAAGGAAGGAATAAAGGAAGGAATAAAGGAAGGTGAACAAAGTGCTAAAGTAAAAATGGTTTTAGCTGGTGCACAAAACAATTTGTCGATCGAGTTATTGTCAAGCATGTCGGGTTTCAGTGCAAAGGAAGTGCAAGCAATTATTAATAAAGAGTCGTGATAATGAAAAAAATGAATAAGGTGTATTTCATAGGGATTGGGGGAATTGGAATGAGTGCTTTGGCGCGGTATTTTGTGCATCAAGGTGATTTGGTGGCTGGTTACGATCGCACGCCAACTACGCTTACTGCCAGTTTGGAAAGCGAAGGGATGGCGATACATTATCAAGATGCTATCGAAAACATTCCTCAAGCGTTTCTAGATGACTCAAAGGTTACGGTCATTTATACTCCTGCAGTGCCTGCTGATAGTGCGGAATTGAATTACTTTAAGAATAGTGGCGTTACTTTACTGAAACGGTCAAAAGCTTTAGGGCATTTGGCTGCTGAAAAATGATGCTTAGCAATAGCGGGTACGCATGGCAAAACAACGACATCCACCATGTTGGCGCATTTATTACAAGTAGGGTTGGGAGGCTGTACAGCCTTTTTGGGAGGTTTGTCGAAGAATTATCAGACCAATTTATTGCTTTCGAAAAATGATTTTTTGGTTGCGGAAGCGGACGAATACGATCGGTCTTTTCTGCAATTATATCCGCAAGCAGCTGTAATTACGTCTACAGATGCCGATCATTTAGATATTTATGGTACGCATGACGCTTTGATGCAATCGTTTTCGGACTTTGGATCGCAGGTAGATTCGGATGGTTTATTGCTTGTAAAACAAGGAGTACAACTCCATCAAGGTGCTATAAGATGTGAAGTATTGCGCTATGCGCTGGAACTGGATCCATCAAAAACTGACCGTCCAGATTATTATGCCAGTCAAATTATTTTAAACAAAACCGGTCGGTACACTTTTGATATACATACTCCTCAAGGTATTATTGAGCATTGTGAACTTGGGATAAGGGGTTTGGTTAATGTAGAAAATGCAATTGCAGCTACAGCTTTGGCCTTGCATGTAGGCGTCACTTTCGATAAAGTACGCAAAGCATTGGCGAGTTTTTCGGGAGTTAAAAGACGTTTCGACTTTCATATCGATACGGCACAACTCACTTATATTGATGATTATGCACATCACCCAGCCGAATTAACAGCGGCCATTACATCTATCCGAAGTATATTCCCTGACAGGAAACTTACGGCGATTTTTCAGCCCCATCTGTTTTCGCGTACGCAAGACTTTGCTGACGATTTTGCACGTAGCTTGAGTTTGGTCGATCAGTTGATTTTGTTGGACATTTACCCCGCTCGGGAATTACCGATTGAGGGTGTGAATGCCGAATTGATACTGAATAAAGTTGGTAATATACCGAAACTAAAATGTACTAAAGCCGAATTGATATCGGTTTTAGCTGATCAAAAAATTGAAGTCTTAGTAAGTTTTGGTGCAGGGGACATTGATACTTTGGTGCCAGTCATCACAGATCATTTGAATAAACGGTTATTGCTATGAAGAAAAAATTGCTTGGCGCAAAGTATTTGCTGTACTCTTTGGATTGATTTTGGTAGGATACACTACCTGGGCTATTGTGCGTACACAAAGTATTGATAAAACTTTGTTATGTAAGTCCATTGAAGTGGAGATCAGTGATAGTGTTGCCTTGCAGTTTGTCACCCGATCGGCAGTTGTATCTATCATCAAAAACTCGGCGATACCTGTACTAAATAAGCCCTTGTATGGTATTCCTTTGGTGGAATTACAAAAGCTATTGGCATCAAAAAGCTACATCAAAAAAGGTGAATGTGTTTGTAACGGGGCGATGGTTTATTGCATGTTCAATTGGAACAACGCCGACCCATTATCCGAGTTGCACCTGACGATAAGATGGCATTCTATATCGATGCCGAAGGTTTTGTGTTTCCACTGTCGGCAACCTTCACTTATGAAGTGCCAATTGTTACGGGTAATATCTCACTACCTTTTGACAGTAAGACTTTTAAAGGAGCGTTGCCAACAAAAAACACCGAAATGATTCGACAGTTAATGGGTTTTTCGGAATATATACAGCGTAATGAGTTTTGGAATGCACAAATCACACAAATTATTATTGATCATAAAAATCAGATTGTGTTGAATACTTGTACTGGCGACTTTGACATTCTTTTAGGCAGTGTTGATCAGTACGAATACAAATTACAGAAGCTTTTTAGTTTTTATCAAAAAGCATTACCAGCAGAAGGTTGGGGTAAATATCAGAAACTAGATCTCAGGTTCAATAAACAAGTAGTTGCAACCCTAAAGCAAACATGATGGAAAAATTAATTAACAGTAAATCTTATTTAGTAGCTATTGATTTAGGGACTACTAAGATCGTAACCATTATTGGAGAAAGGGTTGAAAAGGGCATCCGTGTAATTGCTTATAGCGAAGTACCATCTGAGGGCATTTATCGAAGTTCGGTAGTGAATGTTCAATTGGTAGTCATTGCCATTAATAAGTGTATCGAAAACATCAATAAAAAAGCAGGTATTGTACAGATTGATGAGGTTACGGTGGGGATAGCTGGACAACATATTCGATGTATCACCAATAGATCAGATATAACACGCAATAATTTAGATCAAGAAATATCTCAAGAAGAAGTGCATTCGCTTGAATCCAACATGTATAATATGCGAATGGAGCCAGGTGAAAGAGTACTTCATGTAATAGCACAACATTATAATGTTGACGAGGCTTTAGAGATAACCGACCCAGTGGGCAGGCTGGGACAACGTTTGACAGGTACTTTTCATATTATTATTGGAAATACTTTGGCGGCAAAACATACTGCTTTGAGTATAAAGCGTGCGAACATGAAACTTGAGAATTTAATTCTTGAGCCATTGGCGTCAGCGCGAGCAGTATTAACCGATGACGAACGGGAAGCGGTGTAGTAATGATTGGATATGGGTGGTGGCACAACCGACTTAGTTGTGTACCACAACAACATCATGCGACATACGGCGAGTATCCCTTTTGGAGGGAATATCATTACTGAAGATGTACGAAAAGGGTGCGTCATTCTTTTGCGCGAGGCGGAAAAGCTAAAACTTGCACATGGTTCGTGTCTATCATCAAAGACCGATCCTTCTAAAATTGTTGCTTTTGAAAGAAGCTTTGGCAACACCCGATGTGAAGTTAGTTTGGCTGATTTAGCCAAAATGATCGAAGCCCGTATGAAAGAAATCATGAGTTTAGTAATGATTGAGGTGGAGAAGTCGGGCTATAAAGATCAGCTCTCGGCAGGCATTGTTTTCACAGGAGGAGGAGCAATGATGAAAGATTTAACAGATTTTGTTAAACTCACTACAGGTTATGATGTACGCATTGGTGCACTTTTAGACATCACAACTAACACACCGCCAGAAATTCGGCATCCACGTTATGCTACCGTTATTGGCTTGGTTTTATATGGCTTGGATATGCGTGAAAGGAAATCTAACAAATCAACAAATGATACATGATTTGTTATTGGTTTCCGATAAAGATTTATCTCCAAAATCAGTATCCCATTACCTTTAGCAGAAATAAAAAAAGAAATACCGAAAGTAGAGAAATCACCATCAAAAGAGAGTATTCTATCAGTAATTATGCGTAACTTGCGCTCCCTTTTACAGGAGCCTATTGATGACAATGCATAATGTAATCAACAGATAATTAAAAGGATAGAATTGATTTTACACAAACGAAATATATAAAACAAATAGAATTATGTCGACTTACATTGCGATCATTGACCTAGGGACAACAAAAGGTTGTGACACTTATTGGAGAAAAAACAGACAATGGACGCTATCGCATTTTGGCTTATGACGAGGCGGAATCATCAGGAATCAATCGTGGACAGGTCGATAACATCTTGTTGGTTATTGATGCCATTAAACCAACAATTGAAAATGTGAAACAAAAAGCAGGGATACCAGAAATTGACGAGGTGTATGTCGGAATAGCTGGGCAACATATTCGATGTATTACCAATCGTGCTGATTTAAGTTCAGGACTAATTTTGAAGAGGAAATTACGGCAGAAGAAGTTCAAGCACTCGAAAACAGCATGTTTAATATCCGTATGGAACCAGGCGAAAAGGTGTTGAATGTAATTCCTCAGCATTACAATGATGACGCTTTAGAGATTACCGACCCAATTGGTCGTTTAGGGCAACGCATATCTGGTAATTTTCACATTATTATCGGAAAACCAATTCGGCAAAGCATACTGCTTTGTGTATAGAGCGGGTAGGATTGCAATTGAAAGAACTTATTTTAGAACCTTTGGCATCGGCACGTGCAGTATTAACCGACGACGAGAAAGAAGCTGGCGTAGTGATGATTGACATGGGTGGTGGTACCACTGACATTGTGGTATACTACGATGGCATTATGCGTCACACAGCAGTGATTCCTTTTGGAGGTAATATTATTTCGGAAGATATCCGAAAAGGTTGTGGCATTTTGATAAAAGAAGCCGAAAAATTAAGAAGGTTGGATATGGTTCTTGCTTGGCATCGCAAGTAGACGCTAACAAAATTGTAGCCATCTCTCGAAGCTTTGGTCGCGAAACCCTCGAGAAATCAGCTTTAAGGTATTGGCACAAATTATCGAAGCCCGCTTTGAAGAGATCATGAAAATGGTGATGATTGAGATTGAACGCTCTGGCTTTGCCGACAAACTATCTGCAGGAATTGTATTCACTGGCGGAGGATCGCAAATAATGCATCTACCACAATTCGTGAAGTTAAAAACTGGATATGATGTACGCATTGGCAAACCCGAATACATTGCGGCAAACTCGGAAAATGATATTCTTCAAGCACGCTTCTCTACAGCTGTAGGTTTGGTGATGTGTGGTTTGACCGTTTAGAAAGCAGCCAAAATAATCATAGCAATGTAGATGGATTGATTAATAAATCAAATTCAGAGCAACATCCAGATAGCTTATTGACAAACAAACCAGTTTCGATTGTAGTTGACAATAATCAGCCAGTTATCGAAGTTAAGACCGAAACAGAGAAGGAAACACAAGAGGAAAAACCCGCTAAGCCTGCTAAAACTAAAGCTAAACTAGGTGCTAAAATGATTGATGCTTTTACGACGTTCTTTAGCGAGAATCAAGAAGACACAGCGTAATGGTTAATGGTTAGTGGTATAAATAATTGAATGGTAAGAAGCAAATAAGACCAAAGAATGGCTTGTTGGAATTTTAAAATAGAATAATAATGAACGAGTTTGTACCTACAAATTGGAATGCACAAGGCGGCTCCATAATTAAAGTGATTGGTGTTGGCGGAGGAGGCAACAATGCCGTAAAAAACATGTATAGCTTAGGGATCGAAGGCGTTGATTTTATTGTCTGTAATACCGACGAGCAAGTTCTCTTGAAAAGCCCTATTCCACATAAAATTCAGTTAGGGGTAACCCTTACTAAGGGACGTGGCGCAGGGTGCGACCCCGAACAAGGGTCGGTTGGCAGCTTTAGAAAACATTGAGGAAATTAAAGAATTACTGGCAGATAATACCGAAATGGTTTTTATCACAGCTGGTATGGGTGGTGGAACAGGGACAGGAGCAGCCCCTATTATTGCTAAAGAAGCAAAAGAAATGGGGATATTAACAGTGGCTATTGTTACCCTGCCGTTTCTTGATGAAGGAAAGGATCCTTTTAATCGCGCACTTGATGGCTTGCAAGAATTACGTAAACATGTTGATTCGCTGTTGGTGATCAACAATCAAAAATTATACGAAATCTTCCCTGAGCTATCTGTTTTGGAAGCTTTTCCGAAAGCTGATGATATTGTGGCAACCGCAGCAAAAGGTATTGCTGAATTGATTACGAAGGAAGGGTATATCAATGTTGACTTTGCCGATGTGAAGATGGTGATGCAAGAAAGTGGGATGGCTTTAATGGGTACAGGGAAAGCGTCGGGCGATCAACGGGCTTTGCGTGCTGCAGAATTGGCATTAAACTCTCCATTGTTGAGCGATAGCGACATTTCTGGAGCCAAAAACATTCTTGTAAATATCAGTTCTGGTACCACTAAACCGCTTAAAATGTCGGAACTAGGGGAAATAATGACTATATTAATCAAGCCTCAGGAGGACGGGCAAACTTCAAACGTGGGGTTACCAAAGATGAATCTCTTGAAGACGAAATTATGGTGACACTTGTAGCTACAGGTTTCCCGATGAGTGCTTTACCTGAATTGGAGGCACATATCGAACAAGCAGCACTGCGTGATAGAATGGCTCGAATGCAATCAGAGAAACCGCTGATAGATCCGTCCACAACCATTGATCTTTCTAACGGTGCTATGCAACCTGTGGTGAATAATCAAGATAAGGATGGCTTTGTGGTTATCACCACCAATCAACCAAGTATTAACCTTCAGGATAATAGTCAACGCTCGCCAATTTACACACAACCTGGCAGCGTGTTAAAAGAGAAGGATATCCAACAACTTGAAGATACCCCAGCTTACCTACGACAAAATATCAAAATTGACGTAAATGGGCAAGTAGGACAAGTATCTAGAACTCAACTTGACGAGAAAGATGGTCAATACTCTATGGGATCGACAAATAGCTATATTGATAAGATAGTGGACTAAGTTCCACCAGCTTAAATCCATAAAAAGAAATAGCCTTCAACGGGAACACTTACAAGTGTTTCGTTGAAGGCTATTCTCTTTTATGGATACGTGATGCGTATTTTATGAACGAATGATTCTATTAAACATTTCGATTGTTCGACTTTTCCTTTGCTTTCCTAACTCGGAGAATAAGATATGATCCATATATCAGTAACAGTGAAATGATTGCAATCCACTGACTTGTCTCCCTACTTAGTTTAAAATCAGTAAGACTTTTAGTTGGCGTGCGCCCGCTATTTCCTTGCTTTTGTGCGGTCTGTACGCTTTGATCTTCGCTTGGTCTTTGCATTTGTGTTGCGACAACTTCGCCCCTTAGTCTCATTTTTGTTTTCCGAAACATTTCCAGCAAGTGAGTTTTCTTGTGGTTCGGAAGATCTTCTTCGTCTTTGCTTTTGTGTGGTAGCAACACCATCTTCTTCATTTCTTTTTGTTTTCCGAAATGTTTTCGGCAGATGTGTTTTCTTGTCGTTCGGAAGAACCTCTTCGTCTTTGCTTTTGTGTGGCAGCAACGCCATCTTCTTCACTTTTTTTGTTTTCCGAAATGTTTTCGGCAGATGTGTGTTCTTGTCTGGGAGAAGCTGTATTCGCGACTACTTCGGTTACAGTTTTGTTGTCGGAAGTTCCACGCTCCATACGTCCAAGCTGTAGACCCATTGCATGGATAAACAATAAAGCATAAAGAACATACGACCATTTTTGTATTCGTTTCCACCTAAGTCCACCTAGGCGTTTGTGTATTGTATCGAATGACGTAATCCAAAGAATAAAAAACAAAACAAGCATCACAATACCAAGCACCAAAACCGTATTGGTAATACCTGCACCCAATGCACTTGTCACTTTGGGGTTTGCCATAAATTCTGAATGATCAGTGAAGTATGTCAGTGCCTTCGGGAAATTATTTGTTGTGCGGATCCATGAATGGGTTAGAATAGGGAAACCTGATATGATGGAGATTTCTTTACGGATACTCATCAATCTTTTGACATACGGATGTTTCTGATCAAGCGCCCCCATATACATCACAATAATCAATAGCGGATGTCCTAGGCTAGCCATATGTATATAGTCTCGAAGAATTTCTCCTAAAACAGGAACTCGGGTGAAATTAAAAGACATTTCAATTCCGCACATCCTTAAGATAGATGGTCCGATAACCATCAGAAAAGGTATGGCAAATAAGATGTAATAAACATAGTAATACTTCTTTATTGATTTTGCCAACAGAATAAACAGCAATGCAAAAACTGCAACGCAAAAAAGTAGTGGAAATGCTGTTTTTAAGAACGACAGCAAGTCGATGAATACTTTAATCATAATTTATTGTTTTTTAGCACCAAGGCTTTCCTTTCTACCTTCCTGTATTGGGAAAGCCTTTCGTATATTAATTGTGTAATTTTCCAATTGCGCTCACTCCGTTATCCGCCTGCACGGTTAAGCCTTTTGTTGCAATAGCAGAAGTTGCATTAATGACATAAACAGCAGGCGTGTCAGCAACACCGCCTTCAGAAGCCGCACTGAAAACAACTGGCATATATGCTTTTCCACTTTCAAAATAAGGTGTCGAACCCAAGCTGCTAATGATGTTGCTGGACGGCATTCCTGTTGTCACCCATGTAAAAGTTTGATTGTCGACATTAAGAATAGCTAATCGGTTCACATTTTGATTCAGCCCGCTTGTATAGTATCCTGGTTCGGCAAACATCTGTAATAAAAAATAACTTTCGGAGATATGCCATACTTTAAATAAGCTATGTCCTCCAGACAATTTGGTGATGTCGCAGAAATAGCTTTGATCGAAACTTGTTGTCCCCGACTTAATACGGATGGCTCCCGAAGGCTTGTCGGATTTATAGATCCCTTCTCTTGCGCCGGCATTATTTGCGGAAAAAACATAGACATCACCATTACCAGCCACACCAATAGTAGAATAGTACTGCGAGCGGTTACGGGATGTGGCTATACTTAAACGATTGTCTTTAATGATAGTCGGGTTTTCAAAAGTTGTTCCTTGGTATATGGCCACTGCCACTTCATTTGGATACATGGTTGACCCGATACTGCTGTACAATCCTGGCTTCTGTTTTTGTAATCGTTGCATTTACATCAGCACCTGCAGCAGTTAATTTTGCTACAATGGCATCATGGTTTTTCCAAACACCGTAGGGACTATATCCTTCCGAACAAAGTGCGGTGAAAATTTTTCCGTCCGCTTCCACAATGCCAGATACTGTATAACGTTCGCCAGTACCCATCATATTTTCGGTAACAACTGTTTTCGTATGTTTGGTTTGTTCTTCTACATTCAGATAAGTAAATGTTATACCATATTTAGGATACGACTTGTCGGTGTCGGCAGCATCGTATTGATCTGTAGCTATTGAGGCTGCACAGATAAGGTGATCTCCATAAGTTCCGTATGTGGTAAAACGGTCGGTGATACTAAAGGCGATATTGCGTTCTACTAGTTTTCCGTTTTCATTTAGTTTATAAGACGACCCAGTCCCTGCATTGCCCTGCGCATATACCAAGCGATAGAGGTATTTATTTTTAGGAAATAACCATGCGGTTGCCGACTCCACCTCGGCGGATGCGCCTTGTGTGGTAAGTGCACCTCCTTCAATATTGTCCGTTTCTAATAGATAGATCGCCTCTGCGCCAGATGCTGCTACAATATACTTTTCGGCACCTCCAGTTTCACTTCCATTTCCACTTTCGTCGAGATCATTATTGTCACTGCACGATGCAAAAAAGCCTAAGCATACAAAAGCCATTATGGCCCATAAAGAATTCTTTTTCATTTTATCAAATGTTTATTTATTATTTTTATTAATTGAGGTGTTTATCTGTAACTACTTAGCACCTCTAAGTTTATTGGGTGCTCACATTCTTTAATAGGTACTGAAACTTATTCAACGAGCAAACGCCTTTTCTGCCGAGCAAACGCCTTTGTGCGACTTCGTGTGCCTTATTCGCCTTAGTGACACCTAGGCTAAGCGAGTTTGATGAAAAAGCCTTTAACTTTTCAAAGTTATTATTTAGCCATTCCTCGTGAAACGAGGCATCCTTTGTGTCAATTATTTACTAAAGGTATAGCGAATCTTTCCGTAAAAAGACCTTCCTGCTTTTTGCAAACTGAAATTGTCATACAGTATTTCATCAGTCAGATTCCGACATTCAAACGACACATTGTATCGTCCATTTTTCATACTGTAGCTAACATTTACATTGTGCGAAAATTGTCCTGGAACCTTCATCTTAGTTTGGCTACTTCCTTCGTTTTCCCAATAGAGTGAGAATTCGTGAACATAGGTGTTGAAGTAATTTACAGTCAACACATTTCCTTTTTTTATCAGATTACGAAAGTAAATTGAAGCATCAGTATTGAAGAAAAAGTAGGGTGTATTAGGCATGCGTTGTTTGTATGTGGAACTCTCGCGTCCCTCATATCCATTGATAAACCGTTCATTGTTTCTGATATTTTGGTGTGTCAAGTTTCCACCAATCGAAAAGAGATTTGAATAATTGTAACGCAATTCCGCACTGAATCCTTTAGTGAGTACATTTCCATGATTTTCGTATGCTCCATAATAAAGTCCTCCCGAGTATCTGTTGGTTACACGACGAATATAATCTGAGGTATTACGGTAAATCAAGCCAGCCTCCACATAGATTCCATGTTTCTTGATGTTGTACTCATAGTTTACATTAAAATTCAGATTGTCGCTGCGCTCTGGTTTTAGTCCTAACTTTCCCACATCCAAATCCTCATCTCCAAAAAGTTCATTATTGCTGGGGAGCCGCAATGTTTTTTCATACGACAATTTCAGTTGAACATCTGCCATTACAAAACAGGAGGCCACAGCGCCATAACCAAAGGCATCTGTACTTTGACTGGATTCTATATAATCAAATTGTGTTGGATCAGACGATGTATTTTGAGGTCCCGAATTGTATTGGTTATAATATTTCCCCAAAATAGAAGCATTCCAAATGTTTTTATAGCTGTATTGATATGAAAGGCCGGTAATGTTTTTACGCGATTTATTGGCTATTCCGTTTTGTGTTTGTGTCTCTGACTGGCTGTTGTTTTTACGATCAAAGGAAGTCAATACATGATTTAATACGATCTTTTGCGCGTCATTGATTCTATAACTCATATTTGCCGCTGCATTCCAGTTCTTATTATCATTCTTTGTATTTTGATAACTTTGTTCTCCCAGTTTTCCTCCATTATAAACCGATTCGCCACGCCAGTTGTATTTATATGTAGCAGTATCCAAGGTGTGCGTTTGGCTGTAGTTGTAATTAGCGGTTAAAGATGCGCTTAATCCTTTTGTAAAAAGATTTCTTTTACGATATTCAAAAGATGGCATAAACGACTTTGCCTTTCGACGTCTTTGTCCATACACAATTTCTTGACGAACTCCATTTTGAATTTCTTTATCGCTCTGAGATAAATTGACACCAAACACTAAACGGTCGGCAAAAGATTTATTAACAAAGCCCACTTTCGCTATAATTGCTTCGTTGCGATAATTGTCGTGAAAACGTTTCACTTTCTCTACAATATCTTTATCAATCTGTCCATTTTCCAGATTCTCTACAGATATAAAAGTAGAATAGTTGTTGTCGGAATAGTTTTGATAGGCATTTAATTCCATCATCAACCCGTGCTTAGTGGTGTGATTTGCTAGAATCGATGTTTTATGCGTGTTGAATGACCCATACGAATAGGAAGCGTCTAAAAGCGTGCGCTGTGTATTTCGAGTTGTAACAATATTGACGACTCCACCTAGTGCATCGGCACCAAATTCTACTGGAACAACGCCTTTGTAAATTTCGATGCGTTCCGCAAAGTTTACTGGAATGTTGTTGATATTAAATGATGAGTTTCGGGTATCTAAAGGGATACCATCAATAAAAAACTGGACATGTCGGCTACTAAAGCCATCTAATGAAAAGTTTACATCGGAACCGACACCTCCCGATTCGCGGACTTTTATGCCTGGTGCCTTAGCCAATACATCTTTGATTTCGGTAGATGTATTGTGCAGTTCTTTAACATCAAGAGCAATAACATTAAAGGCCGATTCTTTTATCCGTTTTATTTTGCTACCCACTACCACCACCTCATCTAATTCTTCTTTTTGGGGAGCTACAACAATGTGTAAAGCTTCGTTTTTTTCGATACAACGTTTATTTCCTTTCTAAAAGTTTCTTTTCCGAGATAAGATGTCAGTAATGTATATTTCCCAATCGGTACCATAAAAGAAAATCTACCGTTTTTATCTGTTGTTGCTCCATAGGAAGTCCCTTTTAAGGAAACGGAAACAAAATCAGCAGGAACATTCTCGGTGGTTATTACCTTCCCATAAATTTGCCGTTTGTCACTCTGCGCATAAACCCATTGGGTTACTATCAATGTAATTAGAATCAGAAATATTTTTTTGTTCATATCGTTTTTTTAATCTGCAATCGTTCTGTTTTGAAAATCATTTTGTTGTGGGTTCATACCCTCTTGGTTAAAACTTTGTTTAGTAGCTCGCCAGCAAGGCTTGCGAGGAACTTTTGCAATAAATCGTCCCCCAAAAGTTTGACAAAGGTCGGGCGTTTCATTAATTAGCACAATCCCTATTTGTAATGTCACTAATAATAGTGATGTTTTTCGCGACAGGGTTTCTTGCCAATAAATATATTTAATGTTCTGTTAAATAGACAAATAACTATCTAAGATTGATAATTCGGTTCACATCTTTATTAGGTAATGCGAGGGCGTTATCGGACACACGGGCGAACACATAGGTGTGTTGGTGTTGGTGAAATATAACACCGATTGTAGAGGGCGAACCTATGTGTCCGTCGATAATACCTTAATTAATCGAAAATCCCTTTAAATAGGGATTGACGGAGAAACCAATCAGCGCTACTTTTGTACTATAAATAATCAAAAATAAGAATGTTATGAAAAAGATAGGAATTTTCTACGGATCAAGCTCTGGAAATACACAGCAAGTTGCCAAACAAATAGCCGTAAGCTTGCAGATAAACAAAGACGATGTGTATGATATCGGCAATACACCCGTCAACAAAATGTTGGAATATGAATGTTTACTACTAGGTTCGTCTACATGGGGCTTAGGAGATATTCAAGATGATTGGGATACTGCGAAATTAGAAAAACTTGATTTGAGCAGTAAAAAACTTGCCGTATTTGGTACTGGCGACTCTAGTTCCTATTCTGATACCTTTTGTGATGCAATGGCACTGCTTGCAGAAGCGGCACAAAAAGCAGGGATTGTATTGGTGGGTAAGAATGTAGATGCCTCGGGGTATTCGTTCGACTCTTCATTATCGGAAAAAGATGGTCGTTTTTGCGGTTTGGCTATCGATGAAGATAACGAATCAGAGAAAACCGATCAGCGGATTCAAGATTGGGTTACTCAGATAGTAACCGATTTTGAGGTATCGTGATGGATAAGATGAAAGTATTTCTGCATCAGCTATACGAATGCAGAAAAGGTGTTCGCCCAATTGCCTTATGCACGCTTCCGAAATGTTGCATGGAAATAGCTTGCCATAAATTGGAAAAAGAAGGCTTTGCATACTTGATTCGTTTAATAGGTAACGAAAAAGTCAATCTGTTTTTTGGCGACGAGAAGTGTTTGGAAGTGTTGAATTTATTTGGAGATAAACCTTTAAATCAATTTACTGCCGAAGAAGATTTTATACTCGGAACCATGCTAGGTTACAGTGTTAGCGAACAATGCCGAAGGTATTGTACAAAGCATCAAATTGGCTCTTAGGATTGGCTAAATAATAACAATGAAATTCATGCATTCTGACCTGTATGAGATCGAATTCTATTTCCATCGGACATATCAATGTGGACTTTTCCAGTGCTGAACTGTTACAATGACGAACTTTCGCAACATAAAAAAGAAGGAGAAGGGGGGTAAATTTACCCCCTTCTCCTTCTTTTTTATGTTGCGAAACTGTGTTCTGTTAAATGGAAAAATATCGGTTGGTGTTATCGGGCGGACACATAGGTCCGCCCCTACAGTCTGCACCAACCGTCATATGTTTCACCACAAAAACACATGCGATATATGTAGGGGCGGACCTATGTGTCCGCCCCGATAACACATGTCCAACCGACATTTTCGATTTAACAGAACACTAGTTATTCCGAGCGCAACTAGAATTACAACCAAAACTCCTCATCCCTTGCGTTTTCATATAGCGTTAGGTTGCGAAGTGCTTGACCGTGATGACGGTTGTGAAGTACTTGGTCGTGATGATGGCTGTGAAGTACTTGGTCGATGACGACTGTGAAGTACTTGATCGTGATGATGGTTGCGAAGTACTTGGTCGAGCCGACGGTTGTGAAGTACTTGGTCGTGATGACGGTTGCGAAGTACTTGGTCGTGTCGATGGTTGAAGTACTTGGTCGTGATGACGGCTGTGAAGTACTTGGTCGTGATGACGGTTGTGAAGTACTTGGTCGTGATGACGGCTGTGAAGTACTTGGTCGTGATGACGGCTGTGAAGTACTTGGTCGTGATGGCTGGTTGCGAAGTACTTGGTCGTGATGACGGCTGCGAAGTACTTGGTCGTGATGACGGCTGCGAAGTACTTGGTCGTGATGACGGCTGCGAAGTACTTGGTCGTGATGACGGTTGCGAAGTACTTGGTCGTGATGACGGCTGTGAAGTACTTGGTCGTGAAGTACTTGGTCGTGATGACGGTTGCGAAGTACTTGGTCGATGAACTGCTTGGTCGTGATGACGGCTGTGAAGTACTTGGTCGTGACGAACTGCTTGGTCGTGATGACGGCTGTGAAGTACTTGGTCGTGATGACGGACGCAAATTATCTGGTCGGGCACTACTACTATACGAAGTATAGCTATTTCTCGAATTATTACGGGTTTCATCTCGTGTAAACGATTGTGTGTTTGTGGGACGAATACTGCCACGGGTATTGTTTATACGAGAGCTGGTTTGGTATACATTTCGCGTATTGTATGAATTCCGAGTCGAAGTATAACGCGAATTACTAGCATATCTTGGTTGCACTTGAGCTCTGCGGGTTCCATAGTAATGAGTGTAAGGTACGCAGTATGGTGGACGGTATACAGGAGGCCCCCACCAGCCTTGATGATGTACAGGTCGATGGTAAGCCAGCCACCCATGTGAACTACCCATGCCATAATTAAAATTTACCGACCAGCCATTCCATGGATTATAGCTCATTCCGTACCCCCATGTACAAGGACGAGGGTAGTAATGCCGTCCCCGCCAAGGTCTATAACGATATGCAGTTCCATATACAACAGTGTTGTGCATCACATAACTAGATAAATAACCGTTTGTGTATCCTACATACACATACTGCGGAGTGGTTTCGTATTTCCACATACCGGACATTGTAAACTGGACAGGCTGGTGGAATATTGACCACCTGCACCGGACGTCTGTCGCTTACCCGCCAAGGACCATTGCGTGAATTCCCCACAAACCAAACGCCATTATCTACTATATAGTAATTATTACGCTCCATAATGACCGTATTCGGAGCTGTTTGAAGCATATTGCAGATCGGTACCCGAAATAGGTTCGAAAATAGGATCCCCATCATAAGTTACCGATGTAGATGCGGTGTTTCTATCAATTTGTGCTGTTTGCGGAATTTGCGCATCGCGTACAGCATTCTTTGCAGTAAAAGTACCTGGCACACTGGCCAAAACAACATCTTTTACATTGCCTTCGGGAATAGATGCAAAGTCGGCAGGTAGCTGATTGGCTGCAACATACTGCCATCCCGACTCTAATTTGCGTGAACTAAACCATCTTCCAGACAATAAGGTGTAATACATTTGCGATTTAATATCTAACAAAATCTGATCGTTACTGTTTTCGACATAGAGTAAACTAGTGGCACCAACAGGTTTGAAACTGGGCGAACCATCCGTTTGGATCAGTTCGGTAGGTTCATATGTTGTGATCACGTCCAAGAAGCCATTTTTATCAAACTCATCAAAATCTTCATCTGTTTTATCCATCAGTTTTGTTGCCAAAGTTTGCACATTATTAGGCGCTTTATTAAGGGGTGTCCATGGTTTCGATTTTAAATTGGTGGTTTGATACCATAACATGCCATTGCTCAAATAAAAAGTACCCCCTGATTTCAAAATCAAAAAAGGTGTGTTGGTCACTATTTCAATTCCTTTACTTTCTGTCGATTCTAAAATAGGTTCCCCATCAATATTTACCAATACAGCAGGTTTATTGCTATACAGTATAAGCGGAAACTCGCTTCCACCCTCTAATTGTGAGTTGGTCGATGTGGTACTCACAAGATCGTTAACCGACAACACTGGTCTTTTAGCACTTAATTGTTGATCCACAAAGAGCGAAATATCATTCTCGTTGCTAAAATTGACACCATCAGGAAAACGTATTTCGTTAACCTTCGCCGAGTTAATGGTGACTGTTTGCTGATTTTTACTGATTCGAGTATCCACCCACATAGATGCAAACACAGGTTCTGCATTTTTGGGTTGATTAATCGAAATCGCTGATCTAAAACTGAGTGTAGTTTGATCACTACTTTCTACCTCGGGTTTATAAATGGTAACTTTCAGAGTACTATTTTCAAGCACCAAAGGCCATTGCGTTTGAGCCGATAAAGTACCTCCCATTAATAGATAGGCGTAAAAAAGAAAAAATAGAAATCCAAATTGATTTCGTTGATTGTAAACTTTCATAATAAACCTCAATTAAATGAACAGTCAAAAATTAATATGAGCAGACATGTTATGCTACCGCAAAGATAATTACAATTTTAAGACCAAAATATCGTAGTAACATTCTGGATTAAGTTAAGGACTCAAGTTATTTGGAGGACTCAAGTTGATACAGTCCCACAGCTCGCCACCTTGCTCTACGAAACCCGATGAGTTGATGGGTGCCTTTCAACATAGACACAAACAAATAAACACTCAAAAAACACATTCAATACAAGCCTCTCTATTATAGTTATAGAGATAAAATACTATTCAAGTTGTTTATGAAGGCAATTACAAAAGTGCGATATTGGGGTTGCAGTTGTGGGACTACATCAGCTTGAGGCTTCCGAATCAACTTCACTTTAGCAACGTTCCATTCTTTAGCATTTTCGTTAAACTCAGTTTGTCATCGAATAGTTCATTTAACAGCTCGTTTAATTTTTCGGGATGATCAGCTTGCAAATCATCTTCGGTATATACTTTTGAGATGTTTGTATCTGCAAAATCAAAACCTTTTAGCCCAATACAGTGTGTTTTCGGATCAACTTTGCCAAATACCTCAAACGTGTCGGGGCGGGCTAAAATAACCGAAGCTACAAGATTACCCAATATGGTGGTATTAGCAACTTAAATATCACCAGTAATGATGTAATCGTTTTTGCAAAATACGTTGCCCATACAGTACAGTGTACTATCCCCTTGATGGCAGGTGCTCACAAAAATGTTGCCTGTAACAAAAAGGTCTATTTGATGTAAATAGAGGTTTTTCACATAAAGATCGCCAAATATCACCAAGAAGTTGCAATGCACTTTTTCGGGGAATTGCTCCACTTCTTCAATCGCATTTAATTTTCCATTCCAAAAAACATCGCCTTTGTACACCACTGTGCTTGGTGCTTCGCCGTCATCTTCATCGTTGTATACCAAGTCGGCAAATGGCATTTTACCAATGGCCTTGTCGTATTTGTTTTTATAGCCTTTAGGGAGTACAAATTTGTCGCTTTCGCAGTTGGTTACAAATTCGGCAAAAGCTTTACTCTCGGCAATTTCATGGAGTCCGTTTATACCATAATGCTTTAACGCGATGTAGGCAGGGAAAAGCGCTTCTTTTTGTTTGCCTTGTTTCCATAGCAATTCGGCTTTTATACGGTAATAATCTGCATCGCCCTTGTTGAATTCCGACAGCTGTTCAAGCACTTTAGCATCATTGTTTTTTAGCAATTTACAGATGTACGTCGACATAAACAATAACATCTCCCATCGGGGTTGTGCCGATATTTCGCCACTCTTGTAAAGCTTTGCCATGGCTTTGCACAACTTCTCTATTTTCGAGGCATTGGCATTTTCGTCCTGCATAATATAAATAGATGCTTTGTAATAATCGCGCTCAAATGCCATTAGGTTTTGCTCTTTAGTCTCCTTATCTTTTAGTGCATCAAACGCTTTTAGCGCAGCATCCAGCTGATTGTTTGCCATCAGTTGTTTGGCATGCTCTAGTTTCTCCCAACCAGCAGTAGCACTTGCGGTGGCATCGTAGCCTTCTTTAAAGATGGCTTGCTTTGACTCGAAAAATTCCAGTAGTTTATCAAAATCAAGACGTCGGAAATGCTTTCTATACACGTAATAGAAGTCATCACGCAAATTGTCAGGATGATGTACTTTGATATATTTGTGGGATGCCGACTCGCTAGCAATGTGTAAACAATTATCAGAAAAGCCGCCAGTGTGTTTTAGTTTAAAGTTACCTACAATAACAAACAATGGCGTGTTGATCATTTTTTTGACCCAAGCATTTTTACCATTATCGGTATCAATGTCACCTAGATATACGAAACGAGTGGCTGTAAGGCTTCCTTCGACCTTGAAGCTCGAATGTGCCATTTTTACCGATTGGATTTCCGCATCACCCTTGATGTGAAAACCAACAAAAGCGGTACCTGAATCGACAAAATCGCGCTGAGCTGATATTTTGCCTTTTACAGTAAAATTACCATTAACAATCACCAAACTCACATGTTGCAGTTCTGGATAATAGATGTTTAGATCATTGGTTAAAAAATCGCCATTCCATACCACATCATTATCAAAGCTAAGTTCGTAAACATATTCTCCTTTATCATTGATTTTTGTAAAAGAGGCGTATTTGGGGATGTTTTCCAAAAACTGATTGTAGGCTTTCATTTCGGGTGTATCCATCAAGAAATCGGAAATGGAAGTTCGCATTCCTGCCAATTCAAGGTGTTTGAGGCAACGGATATAATAATTGTCGGATGACGATAAGGTAAACTTGCCTGATTTTATCGATAACACTGCATTCCATTCCCACAAAGGGTTTTCGAGTTCCTTCCCCAATTTTTTGTTTTCAGTTAGCTTTGCTATCAAAGCTAACGCTTCATCTATTTTACCTTGCTTGTATAAATGCTGCACGTAAGCCCTAACGCCCGATGCAACAATGTCTTTTAATTTATAGGTAGTTTCGTATCTTGTACCAATACAAGCGTTGAACAATTCGAGCGAAGGTGTAGCGCCATCTGCAAAATGCGCAATAATGGGTTTAAGAAACTTGTAGTGTTTGATGTTCTCGGGGTCTTCTTTTGAGGAAGGAGGAGCAGTGGTCTCGTAGCGTTTTTTTGCCAGTTGGTAACTGTTGTTGTTTAAGGCGGTGTTGATTTGTACAATTCGATATTCAAAATCGGAATAAACATTGTCTTTATCAACATGTTCTTTCACCAATTTGTTGTGTGCGTCATACAAATTGAAGGCAAGTGTATGTCCTTCGGGTGAAAACTTTGTTTCTTCAATTTTTTGGACTTCTGCCGAGGCTCTGTATCCATTTTTGAATGCACTTTCGCTTTCAGGACATCGGTAACTGGTGCGCAATACAAGCAAACCATCAACATAAGTGCCTTCATACCACAACTTTCCTGCTGGGTTATATACTTTGTAAGAGTAGGTATCGCCACCCTCGCCCTCATAAATTACCTCTTCTTTTAATGCCCCATCGGGGATACCATTCGTTCGATTTGCCTATCACAGGGACTTTTTCCGCATTTCGTTGAATAAGGTACCAGTGACCTTCTTCATGGTTGTACAAAGCGTCTTGGGGGACGTTTTCTGGACGTTTCATTATTTCGCTCATAAAAATTAGTTTGTGTTGTTTCTCAATACATCCGCTAAATGGGCCACCCAGTTAGCAGTATTTCTTTGTTTTATCATCGTTACGAAATAACATGACGTTATTTGCAACGATCTATTTGTCAGCATTTAAAGTTGTCATCCTACTTTTTGTCAAATACAGAGGATTCAATGGACTCAAATTATGGGTAAAAACAAGCCATCACTCCAGCCATGCTACCGCTTTACCACATTGCTGTGCAATAAGCTGTTCGATCTTATTCATTTTCCTCATAATAATAAGAGTAATCAATTCCTTTCATAAACATTTCACGACTATTGATTTGGTTTGTCAATGCGTTCTTCAATAACTGTTTTATTGTCGAGCTGTCGGTGTGGCTCTTGATCATTGCAGTTAGATAGTCATTCTTATCTATTTTGCTCCAATCAACGCACATTTTTAGTCTTTTCTTAAATATCAAATCCAACCAAATTCGCGTGCTTCGTCCGTTACCCTCCATAAATGGATGAGCCACGTTCATCTCTACATATTTATCTGCAATTTGATCAAATGTGTTTTCGGGCATCTGCTCTATTTGCGTTAATGTATTGTTTAGATATTGTGCCATTGCAAATTTGAAACCGCCTTTCGAGATATTTTGTTCTCTTATTTTGCCTGCAAAGTCATATAACCCTCCAAATATATAAGAATGAATTTGTTGTAAGCTTTTTATTCTCCCAATATCATTTTGACTAATTAGATTGCTTTCAAAAAAAGAGTATGCCTTTTTTTTGCTTTGTCCATCAATACTACTGTCGCTGTATGTAAACCAATCTAGAAATTTTATAGCTTTATTATTTGGAAAATGTTTAGCAAGCGCAATAACACCATCGCTATCAATTGTATCGGCCATACGCCACTTGCCATCTGGAGCTACAAATTTGAAACCGTGAGTGGCACTCACGAGTTGATTTTGCTCGGTTGTAAGTTTGCGTTTTAACCAACGCCAATAGTTGTTTGCCTTTTTGTAGTCGTTTTGCTCGTTCAGAACAGCAACTATATCAACAACATTAAACCACCATTTATTGTTTTGGTCTTCCCAAATAGCACGCACCTCCATATTATTGAAGAAGCGAATCGATATTTTTGTGTCATTACTCATTACTAAAAGGCTATTCTATTCATTGTTACCACCTTTCTTACCTAACTTTTTTATCTCCTTGTCAAAATCAGAGGTGATCTTTTGATGTTTATTAAACGCATCATACTCCTCATGGGCTTTATTGTCTGCTTGCTGTTTGGCAACGCTCCCCTTGTCGGTAAGGATTTGATATTTGCGGAACGCAAGAAACTCATTGATACTCTCGGCAAAATCCTTCATCGAAAAAGTATTTTCTCGCTCAATCAAATCTTCTACATAGTCGAAATATCCCGTAACCGCTCTTTCTAAGCGTTTTATTTCTTTTTCGGGCAGATAGTTTTTTGCAATGGTGACGTCTGATTTTAGAATACGCCCCTCGGGTGCATTTTTCCATGTTCTTAGTCCCATATTCTCATCATCTCTACGGGCTCGCGCATAAATTATTTCTGCGGCGGTTTGCCCCGTTATTGCGAAATGAAACTTGTTTTGCACCATAGCGTAAAAATTGTGTGTTACCTGAGCGTTTTTATCATAATCGATGCTACACTCGGCAAAAATATCGGTAATCTGTTGCCAAATACGGCGTTCGCTCGAACGAATCGAACGTACACGCTCCAACAGTTCACGAAAGTAATCTTTACCAAAGGCTGTTTTGCCCTGTTTTAGTCGCTCATCGTCAAGTACAAACCCCTTTATGATAAACTCTTTTAAAGTTTGAGTTGCCCAAATTCTGAATTGTGTGGCTTTGGCTGAATTTACACGATAACCAACGGATATAATCGCATCAAGATTGTAAAACTCTACCCATTCCAAAACCTCACCCCTAAAGCCTCTGTTTACGACTGTTTCCATTTTGGAAACAGTCGTGTTTTCAGGTAGTTCGCCTTCCTCAAAGATATTCTTCAAGTGTTTACTGATAGCCGGAACCTGAACATCAAACAGTGATGCCATGGCTTTTTGCGTTAGCCAAATAGTTTCATCTTTTACCACAACATCAACCTTAACGTTTTCTTGTGGTGTACTATAAATCAAAAATTGAAGTTCTTTATTCATTGCCGTTTCCCTCTAATTCTTTTACAATTTTATTAATCTTTTACCGAAAGGCTCTATAATCGTTTCCGAAAGCAATTAGTGTGTTGTCTATGTTGTCTATATATTTTACTAAGTGTGCCACATCTTCTTTGCTGTCGAACAGCTCCATAATCCGTTCAATGTTATTGCTTACTTTTTTGAAGAAATCTTCACCACTGGCATCAATAATAGTTTGTATTTTTACGGTAAACAAAGGTAGTAAAATTGTCGAGTTTAAGAAAACTTGGGTTTAAGAAAATCCTATTGTTTCAGGTCCGCCCCGCCGTGAGTGCTAGCGTAGCCAATCATAAGCAGAGGACATTAAATAACCGATGTTATTTTGATTCAATCATGATTGACTACGCAGGAAAAACCTTCTCTGATCAGTCTTAAACAAGTGAGCCTTAGTTGAAGCCTCCATGAACTGATCCAACGTTGAAGAGATGTTCACATGGCTCAATATTTACAGTGAGAATCTTGAGATTTACAGTGAGAATCTTGAGAAACTCACTGAGAATATTTGCCGACGCGACGGAGAAATAAAAACAGACCTGTATGCGTTCAAACAAACCAGCTGACACATTGCCTTAATTTAATGGCGTTGATAAGTAATAAAAAAGCAATCGCCACACCAGTCGTTTATTTAATGGTTACTGTACCTCTATTGCTGTTATGTTTTCGCCATGGAAAATTATGATTTTATTGTTCACAATGCTTACACTGGTAAGCTTTTCTTCAAAATTGATCTCTTTCAATTTCTTGGTATCTGCCAATGTCCATATTTTTATAGTATGATCGTCATTAGTGATCAATAACTTTTGACCTAAAAAGTCCATAATGCGCATGTAGTGGCTATCCGACTCCGATTCGGTTCTAGCCCTCATAATGCGCCCTATACGTTTACCTGTTTTAGGATCAAATACAACAACTGCACCATGATGCGATGCGGTAACAACTACCTCTTTTTGTGTTGATCGTAGTGCTAATGGCATCATAGATGATATAATCGGGATCATCGGGTTCAAAACTCAGCATGGCATCATCTACCAACAAGGGGATTAATTGACCAGGTTTGTTGGGATACCAAAGTACAGCTCCGATCCCTATTGTGCTAACAAACAAATACTCATTGTCTTGATGGCGAAGTGTACGAATATAATAGCCTTCATTGTGTTCCTTGCTGCCTTCGTCGAATACAAATTTGGGATTACAAATAGGTGTGCCAGTTTCCAAATCCCATCTAAATATTTCGGTATTGGTAGCCATCAATTGCCGTTTACCTTCCATTTCAATAATATCCATATGGAAGGCATCAGCAATTGGAAACGAAATCATAGTATCCTCTATATCGGGTAAAGTATATGCTTTAATTTCCTTATTACATAAGGCAAGCAATATAGGTTTATGACCAATTTCGGTTACCATCAGTTGTTTTATATCTTTAGAATGGGCGATGCTAACACTTTTAATCATCGCTCCCGTTTGTAAATGATAGATGTTGATTCGCCTGTTTGTATGGGTAATACATACCTCTGTATCTTCAATAGTTGTTGTTACAGCATGATAATGATATTCATATTCGTCTTCCGAACGAATATGCCCTTTTGGATTGAACAGAACGGTGTATTGGTCTCCGAACGACTCTCCACATCTAGCAATAAAAAGGGCTCTATTTTGTTTATCCGTAAATGACAGTAGGTTGCCAACAATAGATACATGCTTGATATCAGTGCGTTCTTTGCCAGTGTCTAATGAAAAGCATGCAGACTCCATTTCTGCTTGAATGACAAATGACGCGCCTTGATAATCAATAGGGTATAAGTTACGTCCCGACCCTACAAGTGTTCCATCATCCCAAAAACAAACTACAGGATCCTGCTCGGGATGTTCCAAATTGTATACTTTCGTTTTGTTAAACGAAGCTGCAATAAGTTTCGATTTGTGCGCAATTAATGACCAATCACCATCATTATCAATCAATATACTGTGAATCAGCTTTGGTGCACTTGGTACATTTGCATCAAGTATATCTAGCTGGTTATTGTTCGTAATTGCAGCCATCAGGTATTGATTGTTCACTTTCAATATCTTGATATTTTTCTCTACCCCAATTTGTTCGCCAGTTTGGGCATCTATAATTGTATCATTCGGGTATTGGGTACCCAAATGTTCCATAAAATGCAAATCGTCCGACAGTTCAATGGGCAATTTTACCTGCAATTCTTCTTTTTGTGTTTGCAGGTTGTATTTAACACGTATTGTGGGACTTGTCTTATAAGTTACAAATGCATATTGTTGTTCGGCAATATCCACAACAAGTATTTTGTTTATCCACGTACTCGTTTCTTTCAGTATGCTGGTTTGCTTACTCGACAAATTGCAAATCACAATTTGATAATGATTTTTCGAATCTTCCAGCATACACAACATACACCATTCGCTTGCCACTTTAATCAATCCACCAGTATGACGGTACACCGTTGTTTTTTTAGCCGCTATTTTAAATGCGCTGTCTACTGGAGTAAATGTATGTGGATCAAGAAATTCTAATGTGTTTTCATATTGTATCACAAGCACTTGTTGACCATTGAGGTCAATAAGTTGTAATGGGGTGCCTCGATATTTATGTATAATTAAGTCATTACTTGTATCTCCCTTTTTCGTATTTGTCCAAAGGGATTTAAATTTCGGTTTGTTTGTCATATTTCTGTTTTATTACTGCGTTCAACTCAATATTCCAGGCACTGCCTGGAATATTGGGAACTTCAAATAAACCAACCTCATATTGAATAGATTAGATACTTGCTGATCCCCTTAGATTCTATTTTCATGAGGTATCAATTTACAGGCGGAACTTGATCGCCAAAATGCGCAATGATGGGTTTAAGTCTACTGTACCGCTATTGCGGTTATGTTTTCGCCATGGCAAACAATGATCTTATTTTCGGAAATTGTAAACGATGCTACTCCAGCATCCATTGGGATATTTTTTATTAATTTAGATGTAAGCAGATCATATACTTTCAATTTTAAATGCGCTGTCTACTGGAGTAAATGTATGTGGATCAAGAAATTCTAATGTGTTTTCATATTGTATCACAAGCACTTGTTGACCATTGAGGTCAATAAGTTGTAATGGGGTGCCTCGATATTTATGTATAATTAAGTCATTACTTGTATCTCCCTTTTTCGTATTTGTCCAAAGGGATTTAAATTTCGGTTTGTTTGTCATATTTCTGTTTTATTACTGCGTTCAACTCAATATTCCAGGCACTGCCTGGAATATTGGGAACTTCAAATAAACCAACCTCATATTGAATAGATTAGATACTTGCTGATCCCCTTAGATTCTATTTTCATGAGGTATCAATTTACAGGCGGAACTTGATCGCCAAAATGCGCAATGATGGGTTTAAGTCTACTGTACCGCTATTGCGGTTATGTTTTCGCCATGGCAAACAATGATCTTATTTTCGGAAATTGTAAACGATGCTACTCCAGCATCCATTGGGATGTTTTTTATTAATTTAGATGTAAGCAGATCATATACTTTCAATTCGGAGTAGGCTTGTGCAACAGCCAAAGGACGGTTGTTAAAAACTAGGGCTTGCAAACCTTCAAGGTAATCGTAATCAGTAGATGCTGTGATGATGCGTCCTTCGGTGCGCTTTAGTGTATGGGCATCGAAACAAGCAATCCGCCAAATGGGCGACCCGGTTAGTAATATTTCTTTGTGATCAATTGATACAAGGCTTGCTTCGGTTACATCATATTCCTCTACTTGTTTCATCATCGCTTTATCAAAATCGAGCCTGCCGAGGCATTTACTGCTGTCCAAATCCCACAAGAAGGTATGATCGCAGCCCATCAAAGTGACGACTAAAACGGGATGAGTTTTCCACAGAATCAATTTAAACACCATATCAATCTCCACTTCACCAATAGCTTCGCCATCTATTTTGGTAATTTGCATGGGCTGGTGCACAGGTAAGCCAGTTTCTACATCCCACGAACAGATATTGTAATTGACTGCAGCTATCAATTGTGTTTTTCCTCCAAATTGGGCAACACAGGCACTTGTGTAAAATTTCCCGATAACAATTTTTGTTGCTATTTTCTGTAAATCAGCTAGCTTGTATAGTTCAAAGGTACGGTCCTCCAAACCAACTAATACGATTTGTTCACCCTTAGTAGGTGCAATCAGTAAGTTGGTTATTTTCTGTTCTATTTTTTCGGATTGCTTTAGGAGTTTGCCCGAATGGGTGTCGTACAAACGAATAAAGCCATCTTCGGATGCTGTTACAAACAAATCCTTTTCATCTAGTCTTACCGATTGTATATGTTGCGTACGCATATAGTCGCGTGCTTGTCCTAGAGGATTCCATATCGTGCCATCGTTTACCACAAATGCACAGTGGCCATTGGGCAGTGTAAGTGGATAAAGCGCTCGTATATCAACACACGAGTCTAAAGGGTGGCTTTTGATAGGCTGCAAGGTTTCCAACGACCACATTTTGGTTGTTCCTTTTTCGACAAGTACAGGTTCATCGCCCAAATAAGTGGGGATAACCCCTGCCAACAAGTAGTTACAATCGTTATATAAATGGTGATACGCAACGTCAATATATTTGAGGGAAGCTGCATCTATTCGGGTATCAAAATCTTTGAAGTATTCAAACCCATTTTCAATATGATTTAGGTTGTAAACCATTGCTCGTGAAGTTATCCGATTTTCGGCTAATATCAACAGTGGATCCCCAGCTTTGTTATAGCAAATATAAGCATCCCTACCTACTTCATTCTTGGGATCTGCATCATTGGGTAGTTCCTTTAGTATTTCGCCTGTAAATGTATCCCAAATAAAACTCCGCTTGCCAAGATCATCGTAAGTACTGCCACAGGTAATGGTGTGCCACTTACCGTTTAGTTTTACATCCAATAGTGTATTGTAATTATAACCTTCCAAGTAATAACCATTCATCCTATGCGTAAGCTGGCAAGTACGAATATCAATAAAACCTACATTTCCGCCACTTATACGCAGAACATCATCCAATACACTCATTTTTAGATGATAACATTCGGGAAAATTCCATGTGCCAGTAATTTGCTGTGTGCTTATATTCCATTTGTCAACCCCAGTGCCATAGGCCAACACCAAGGCATATAACGTGCCATCTATCTGCGTTACTTTAATATCCCGAATGCCGCTATCATCAAATTCATAGGTATGTTTAAAAACTTCTCTGGTAGAAATATTTACAATAATAAAGCAAGTAGGAGTGTTTACATGGAATGTACTGGTGATGAAATACCATTCGTTTTGGCTGTTTACCAATGCTTGGTTGTATAAGCCACACGATTTGTTGTGGAATTTTATCGGTTTTTGGGTTTGGGAAAAGGTAACTGTATCTAAAAGATACAAGGAATTTCCTTTGGTGGCTACAATGGTTTGCCGATTATCTATTTCGGCAATACCTACAGGTTCGCAATCAATTATTTCGCTTACCTCAATATCTTGGTAATTAATGGGACTTGTATTGGCCCAAAGGGTTTTAAATTTCGGTTTGCTTATTGTATCCATGTTATTTTAATTGTGTAAATAATGTTAATTAATAGTTTAAAGGGATGAAATGCTTTGAATTGCTGTGCGATTGGTTACAATTTGAGTTCACTCCGAAAACTCTTTGTTTTGTGTTGCGCTCTATTTTAGTGTAAATTATATCATGCCGCGCAGGAGGCTCTACCTGACACAAGTAGTTTTCGAAAAATGACTAGATATGTCGAGATAGTTGTTAAGTTGTGTTGAGCTAAATAATTGGGAATGGATAAACGCATTTTTCCAGTGGAATGAACCGAACACAAAATCAGTAATGACCATTTATCGCTCATTCTGCCCAATACATTACATTACGGATAGGACATGTTGGGTATTGTAAATCCAATTCGTTCATTTCTTATTGATTTAATTGTTGCAAATTTACAGAAATTCCTAAAATAATCAAGAGAAATGAAAATGCCGAATGGAGACAGTATTACGTGGAACGGCAAAGATAACCAAATATTTATGGAAGAGCTTGTGGATTGGACATTACAGAAGTAACAGACAGCTAAATACACTTTGTCTATCAAAATATAACGCAAAAGGCTGGGTTACCCGAGTAATCCAGCCTTTTGTGCGTATAGTATAATTAAGGGGTCTTGCTTTAAAGAGTTTTAATGCGAGCTTGAGCCATAGAAAAGGTGGAGGATCTTCTATTAGTAAAATTACGCGCCATAATTATTTTCGTCAATCAAAAAAGAGGAGCATACTGTTCTATAGGAGTTACATAAAGTTTAAGTTTCTTCTTTTTCGCTTGTTCATATAGTTCTCTAGAAATAATGGGATTTACTATATAAGTATGGGCTAACTTAAATATATGATAATTTTCTACTTTCTTATCATCTAAAATGATTTTCTTGAATTCATCAGCAAACCGTCTAGGAGGATTCTTAAGAGAATCTAAAATAGTACTTTTTCAGCATAATCAGATAAATCATAGTCTAAGCAATCTAGTATCTCAATATTATGGATCAACCAATACTCCTTAGAAACTTGAGATCTATTATGATAATACACTTTTGCAGGGAGAAACTGGACTAAATCTGTCACTTTATCTTCAAGTAAATTCTTGAAATCAGTAGATAAAAATAAACCAAAGTTCGTTGTGTGAAAAAAATCAACATCAAGTTTTTTTACAGATGAATGTAATTCAACAGTCACTATTGTATCTTCAGATAAAGATTTTTGAGAAAATACAAACGCACTATAAGTATCACTTAACTCCGGATCAAATGTTGCGCTGCCACCAATATAACCTTTCTTAGGATTTTGATATTCAAGAAGTAAATAACCCATAAATTAAAATTTCTTTCAGAAAAGGTAAAACCTCCTCCTCAGTTGTAAGCTCTTTCTTCTTATTTCCAAATATTTTGTTGAATAAACTCATAGTGATTAATGATTTAATGTTGTTTGGACTTGCACAAAGATATATATTATTAACAAAATTTTGATTCAGAAAAATAAGAACTTGTGTCGTTAAATCGAGTGTTGCATAGCCAAGTGGCTATCTAGAATTTCGTAGAAGTCGAAAACGCCTTTCTCCTGTAATTTTTTCAATACGCCGCTTCATACTTACTATGTCAAAAACATAACGTATATTTGTAAAAACATTACGAATTCAGACATCGAAGTTATGATATTATTCGTAATGTTGACAGACGAAAAGAATTTAAAAATACGCTTAGGAAATTCTATCTATGGATGGATGAAAATAAGTATAAAACTTCAACGTGTTTTTTGGATTTATATGAAACAAAATTCCTATTTTTAGAGGATGATGATATTTCATCTAATATAAAGAAGGCAACGGAATTGGATAAAATAATGGAAGAATATAACTTTGAAAATCTTGACGATCTTAGAACTCTTTTATCTAAGATTCAAAAAGATGAAACTGTAGAAGAATCAATTGGTTCAGAGTCACATACAGAAAAGATTAGTATAACAAAAGAAATTTTGGCAAGCCTTGGTATTAGCTCTCAAGAAGAATTTGAAGAGGCATTTAAAGATCCCGCAATTTCTTCCAGATTTTTCCATACATCAACTCCGTCAATTGAAATGTATGACTATGTACAAGGACTAATTCAACGAGCAAAGAAAAATATTATAGCCCATTTACAACAGCACGATGATTACGATTGTGAAGATTTGGAGGATGACACTATAGATACAGGGACTATTATAGCTGGGATAAAGAAAAGAAATATTCCCATACAAATTGTAGCTCGTCCATCGGATAATTCAGAAGTCATATTCTACTATTCATCCGAAAAAGATACTTTAGATAACGATGATTCTGAATTATGGATTGATAATGGAATAACTGTCCCTCATATACTCACATTAGGTAGAATATTGAAACCAACAGGTATAAATAGGATTCCTATAAAATTTGACTAAAATGACATTACAACAAGAAGTATTACAAATCATAGGTCAACCTGAAAGTTCGAAGCTAGAATACAAAGCCGTTCTACCGCCTTCCAAATCGATTGCCCAAATTCTTTGTTCTTTTGCAAATGCAGAGGGAGGAATACTTATTTTAGGTGTTTCTGAAATTGGAGGAATTAAAATTTCAGGATTAAGTGAGGACTTTAAAGCCACATCTATAACACATAAAGCGATTGACTTACTATCTCCTAAACCAATTGTTGATTACGGTTATATAGAACATAATGGAAAAAATCTTTTTGCTATTAGGGTTGAGAAGTCGGATAATACGCTCTCTGTTGAAGGAAAGATATTCAAAAGGGTAAATACAAAGACTGTTTTATCCAATCCTACAACTAATATATTTCAACCAGGTGGCTATGGTAGAATTACAACCATAAATACAAGTTTAAACGGATTCAAAACTTCGAGTACAGATTCAAAGACTAAGTTATTGGAGCATTATCAAAGCGTATTGAAAATTATTGACGACTTGAAATTGCTCTTATATCCCGAAAATCCCAACACTCCGACAAATAGCAAGGAAGGGAAAGTCTTATCTCGCATTTTATATTCGTCTATCGTTGATAATTTTGAAACTTATTTATCTGATATTCTACTTGAAATTTATTTAGCGAAGCCTGAAACTTTGAAATCCGAACAAACAGTAAAAATTGAAGAAGTACTCAATTGTTCAGACTTACAGGACTTCATCATGTATTGGGCTAAACAAAAAATAGGGAAATTACAGAAGGGAAGTGTAAAAGGGTTTATCGCAGAAAACAAGCAAATTCGAGACTTAAATGTCATTGATAACGTAAAACAAAATGAGATAGAGAAAATATTACAAATACGACATTTATACGCTCATCGAAATGGAGTAGTTGATGATAAATTTTTAAAGTATTTTTCTGGATTTGCTTCAGGTTCAGAGCATCAAATATCGATTGATGAAATTTTAGATAAAATTGAGTATCTAACTCAGACTATTGATGAAATTGATAAAGCTTCAGTTGCTAAATATAGTTTATCTACAATAATTTAAGAGCAAAAGTCGCATTTGGTAGAAAGAAATAAAGAGATTAGGAGGCAAGCCTCGTTTGGGATCTACTTCACCTGTTGATAGAAGCTTTGTCTATCAAAACTTAACACAAAAGGCTGGATTACCCGAGTAATCCAGCCTTTTGTGTTAAACTTGTATTCGTTAAATTGAGTATCGCACTTAATCCCCAATCATCACTTCCAATCCCTTCACCCACGATCGGTTTTCTTGTTCGTAATACAAGTAAGCTGATGATGCTGATCCGAAATACTTCCCTGGAATATCCGGCTTTCAAATCGAGATTGATTTCGCGTTTCTCGTTCGGTCCCATACCTCGGTAGTATATAGCTAAGCGATTATCTAGAATTTCGTAGAAGTCGAAAACGCCTTTCTCCTGTAATTCTTTCAATTGCCATGCTTGCAGACTCAAGCCGGCAGGGATTCCAACAACCGCCATACTCATAGATCTTTCCAATTTGGTTTTGTTCTGCAATTTGATCACCAAGCGATTGGTTTCGTTTACTTTCATTTCCGAATCGGACAAGGTGGTACTGATGCTTAACGGACACTTTTCCGAATTGTTGGGTGCGAGTGCATTCCAACGCACCAGTACCGAATAAGGAACGGCTTGATCCAATTTGACATCTACATGATTTACGCCCACTTTCAGATCGCTCACAAAATTGCTATTCGAGGGGTTTGTCATTTTTTGTTTGCTGTATGGCAACTCAATGGTTTTGCTATTGACTTTAAAGACGGCCACTCCATCAGGGTTTTCGTCCGAGTTTTTAGTTTGAATAGCGTATTGCGTCAATGCATTCAAACATAAAGCGGTGGCTTGTGTCGAACCAAATCCATAACTCCCCCGTTTGGTGATGATGTAATTGATATTGCTTTCAATTTCGGCACCATAAGTACCGAAGTTCTTCATTAAGGCCAATGTCCAGAAAGCCACCGCTTCGGTATAACGTGTCGATCCTGAAACAATCGAGAATTGCACGTTCGAGGCATCGTAATTACCTTTCTTTGATTGTGGTACAAAGTAAGTTTGTATCAAACGTGTGTAATCGTCCATCTTATTCAAATGGTAAGCGGTGTTGGTCATCAAAGCCAATCGGTAAAAATCTTTACTGCTTTCGGCTTCTTTCAGACAGGCATTATAGCTTTTATCGATGGATTTTTCGCCCGCAACACTGAGTGCATAACACACATAAGCATCACTTACAATATCGGGCGAGCGGCCAAATTGATCCAAACCACCATGATGGGTAAACGTTCCATCGGGTTTCATTTTACTCAGAATAAAAGCACGTGTACGCTTCCACTTGTTCGGTGTCAATTCCCGACATTACGCTTTTCATATCCTCGAATTGCACTAAACCATAAGCCGATAGTCCCGACATGTCCTTTAGGTCCCCCAAACCACTCGAAACCACCGCCACTACTTTCATACGATGCCAATCGTTTATAGCCACTTTTCAAGGCAGATAAGGCTTTTGTTTTGTCCGATTCTTTCCCTCCCATGGCATTCAAAAGTTGTAAAGCATAGATATTCGGATAATTGACCGATGACGTTTGTTCGAAACAGCCATAAGGTTCGCGGATCAGTGCTGCCACACCATCCATTAAATCATCCAAGGAATTCAGATGCAACTGAATCAGTCCCGTTAAACTTCCCTTTTCGTATGGCGTGATGGTGAATTGGGTTTGCAGATCTGTATTTCGTCCCGAAACACTGGCACTCTGTGGGAATCCGATAGGATACAATGTTGATTTGATGGGCTACCTGATCGGTGAACAGCGGTGTGGATGAGGCTGGCTTGATCTATCGCATAGCTCTTCAACTGAATTTGGATCGGGAAATTGCCCATCTCATTCCGACTGGTGACTTTGAACCAAATAGTTTCGACCCGATCAGGAGCAATGCTAATTTCCGATTGATTACCGAATAGTTGCTCTACATCTCCTCGTTTACGCCGTTCTATATTTTGGGCTACAATTGCTTTGGTGCTCGCATCTTCCACAGCCAATAGCTCTAATCCTGATGGTAGATTGATCCTAACGACAGCCATTAGCGGATCTTTGCTGTTGTTTTTTACCATCACCGGAATGCGCAATGTGTCGGCAAAACCAAGATAGTTGGGCAACTTTACATCTATCGACAAAGGCATTTGCGTAGCATATTGCATTTGCGTACTTCCTATCAAGCCTCCGCCAGTACCCTCTGCCGTGATGCGGAACGACGACGTGGCATCGTTATTATAGAAACTTAACGAGGCTTCGCCTTTGTTGTCGGTGTTCACTATCCCTTTCCAGTACACTGTAGTTGCAAAATTGTTCCGAATACTACCTGACCGAGGGCGTTGGGTTTGGTATTCTTGCATGAACTTTTTTCCTTCAAAAACTGGAAAATAAAGTACATTGTATAAATCAGGGTGAGGTTTACTTCGGTTGTTGTTGACCTTGAAACCTCCTCCTTTTTTGCTTGTGATTAAAATAACGCCATTTGCTGCATGTGCGCCATAGATGGCCGTGCTTGCTGCATCTTTTAAAACAGTGATCGAGGCAATTTCATTGGGATTGATATATTGGAGATAATCATTGTCAATGACGGGAATACCATCAATCACATATAAGGGTAAATTGTTGGATATGGAATTTGTTCCGCGTATATGAATATTGGTATTGGCTCCAGGATTGGCATTGGGTTGCGCTATTTGTACACCTGCCACAGCACCCCACAACAGTTCGTTTCGATGAATAGTGACCACCGAACCTGTGACATCTTTTTGACGTTGAGCACCATAGCCAACGATCACCACTTCATCTAAATTTTGTTGTTGATTTGCAAACGGATCTTCAAATATCGCATCGGCATTGGCACGTCTTCTTTCTACCATACTGAAAGGCATAGCTTCTTCCCATACTACATCTTCTTTCTCAACTGGTGGCAAGGGTACATCAACTCCATCGGCTACAGCCACAACTTCCAATGCTTCCAACGCTTCCGCATCTTGTTTGTTTTTCAAAGCAAGCACATCCTTAGGTTTGAAAGTCGATGTTTTAGGGCGATTGATGGTCCGGATATTATTGGGCTTGGCTGTCATCAAATAGAAACTTGTTTGTGAATCAATTCCGAAGAAGGTAAATTGACCACTGGCATTGGTGGTGATGGTTTGTACGCGCTGTGTACCATTGATTTCCACCAAACTGACTTCGGCCATAACAGGTTCCTGTGTTTTTTCGTTAAAGATTTCGCCCATCACGCACGAATTGTTTTCGGGTAAGGTCAATTGGCGTTCATCCGCAGCCAACACGTCCGACCACGAGAACCGACGCCAGCCATGTGTCAACATCAGATAGTCCATGGCTTCTTCCGATTTCTTTTCTTTAGGATTGAAATAGAACGAAGGTTCGTGAATGGTGCCTTTCAATTCGGATGTCAAAAATAGATGCGATAAGATATTGTCTTGTTTGTCATCGGCCATGGTCAGCAATTGCTCGTCCACAACGCTCACCGCCAAACTTGCCGACTGGGCATCACCTTTTTTGTTGGTGGTGCTGATGGATACCTTCACTTGTTCGCCAGGTAGATAAATCTCTTTGTTGGTTTTTATGTTGATACGTAAATCAAGGGTCCGATTCACAAATACCAATCGTTCCGCAATCTTGTCCCAAGGACTTTTATCGATTGTTTTTGAAGATAAATTCGCAGTCTTGTTCCCCACCATTAACGAGAATACGGCAATCCCCATCGGCATTTCGCTAGTGTTGATGCGCACCGTATTAGCGCCTTTTTTCAAATCTAACGCTACACCAGTTTGCCATACACCATGTACATGAGCCACCATGCTGGCCGATATTTTATCGGTGGTAAAAACGTTCCAAACACATTCTTCGGCAGTTTGTTGGATTAAATTCATACTAACTCCAGCGGAAAGAGCCGATGGCAAAGCCATCAAACTATCAATCCCTTCGGGTTTCAATATCCGCGCAAAGTACTGCCGATCGGCCTTCGGTGTGAATCGGAATGCCCCCATCCCGAAATGAAAACTCTCGAAAGTGGCCACCCGCTTGTGGTCTTGATCCACAATTTCGCCCGACACATCGGCACCCTTCCCAAATTCGTTCAAGGCTTCAAACGCCACCTTAGCGTCCATATTCACCAATGAGTATCCACCTTCGGGATAAAAGTTGAGCGTGATCTTATTGAGTACAATGGGTACCGATCGTGAAATGGATTCTTCCGTACCTCGGTCGCTCACCAATACTTGCAATAAAGCATCGGACGAATGCAGCTTTGCGGGTAGTTGGAACTTGATCTGTGCTTCGCCTTCGGTGTTACTTACTTCAAATTCTTGCACTACCTTGCCTTGTATCGACACTTTCACTTTCACGTTGGCTTGGTGAACCTTGCGATTCGCAAGGTCGGTAATTTTCAGATCAGCCACCACTTCGTCATTCGGTCCGTAAGCTTTTTTCTGATAATCGAGTTTCAGCAACAATCGAGGAGTAATTACTTTCTGTACTTGAATATCTTTCGAGAAATGAGTTTGTTCACCAAAATTACCCATCCACTTGGTATACGCCTTGATTCGGTAGAGCCCACCCACTACATCATTCAGCACAAAATTGCCTGCCACCCGACCGTTCTCGAGTGTGTGTTTAGTGGTCTGTGCTTTATTTCCTTTAGGATCAATTAAATCGATATACAACACATCGCTAATGTTGGATGCTTGCAGACCTGTTTGCTCGTTTACAAACACACTGTACCAAATGGTTTCCGATGGTTTGTAGATGGTTTTGTCAGTCATTACATATACGGTTTCTTCGTTGTATGTTTGACCGTAAGCCCATAATTTGGTTTGCAATTCTTTGAGAAAAGCATTAGGCTTGGGCGCAAAGGCAAATATGCCGATGGCGCAGAGGAGGGATAGGAGGAGGTATTTTTTCATGATAAATTGTTATTGAATTTTGTTTTTGTTCTTTAGTTATTACTATCTTAATCCTAGGGCTTGCCCCTAGGCTAGGGTATACCGGCCTTACAGGCCTCAATTAATATCGCGTATTCTTAGCGGGGTCACATGTTTATAGAAAACGTGACACCTCCGCGAACACGACCCCAGCGGGGTCGCATGTATTTATTTTATTATTAGCCTGTTATGTAAATAAAAATATGCGACCCCGCTGGGGTCGGAGACAATGTATTATCACATTTCTATAAACATGTGACCCCGCGCAAGCCCTAGGATTAAGAATGATGCGATAATTAATTGAGCCCTGAAGGGGCGGCATACCTTAGCCTAGGAATAAAAATTCACGACAGCGAATATCTAATTCCATAAATAGCGTTCGTCATATTCTATTTGATAGAGCTTGAGTAATTGTATCAATTCCTCTTCAAATGATTTTGTTTTATGATGCTCCTTTTGGGTTTCAATATAACGTATTAAGTTATCCTTTTGAGACATACCGATAGAAAATGCTGAATAGCCACTTTGCCACGAAAAGTTTTGTAAAGCCTTATCTTGCATTTTCAACCATCTACTTGAATTCGATTTAATATACTCAATAAAATCAGCTACAGATATGGTTCTAGGTAGGGTTGAATAAATATGAATATGATCCGACATCCCATTAATCATAAATGGAATACTTTTTTGGTCAACAATTAATTGTCCCATATACTTATGCAGCTCAGGTTCAATTGAAGTTGGTAAAAAAGGAAATCTGTTTTTAGTGCTGAAAACAATGTGAAGATGAATTTGTGACAACGATTGAGCCATAAGGGTTTTGTTTATATTTATTATTTATTGTTTCATTTTCCTAGCTTGCACCTAGTCAAAGTCTATAGTTCAGATTCAAATTTCTTTTAATCCCCTTTCTTATTTCTGTCTTGTATTAATTTGGGCGGCGTTTCTTTGGTAGAATAGTATAAATCAAAACCCTTAGCTCGCACTCGTTGTATGAGTACTTCTATTTCCGAAAACTGATACATATACATGGTGTTTTTTGGGGTATACATTTTATCTAACCTGGCTTGCAGATATTCCACTGGTGTTTGATTGTTGTTGTCTTTCACTGTCAAATCAGCCCCTTGGTCTACAAGGAAAAACAGCCGTATTGTACATCATGTCACAACGATCGATGGCATAGTAGATTGCTGTTCGTCCTGTTTTCTGATCTTTTGCATTAATATCGACTCCCTTTTCCAACCATAGTGCTATGAATTGTTTTAAGCTTGCGTCAGCACCCATCCGCACCACGTTGATTATCTCGAAGTCGGAAAATTTGGCTCCGGCATCCAACAGTTTTTCAGCGTAAAATATTTTCGGGGAGCTTAGCGCCACCATTAAATGGTTCTTTCGGATCTTATACCCTTGACGATTTATATCAGGATGAATCGCGTTTTTATTTATATCGGCTCCCATCTCTATTAACATCATGAAAACATCTTTTGCATCAGTCATAATAGCGTGATTTAGCAAGGTGGAGCCAGGACAATTTTTATCCTGCCCCAAACACATATCTACCGACAGGTGGTTTCTTTCTAGATATTGTTTTAAACTATCGGTATTGTTCTTTGTTATCAACATGCTTACCAACAAACTGTGTTGTCCTTGCGGTGTGGTTACATCAAAGTACTCTACTGTGCGCGGATTAAGCCTCGGATCCTTTGTGTAGTAGAATTTACTGCCACTAGTTTGCAATGCCTTAAAAAGAGGTTGCATATTATTTATATACGTAAGTCCTTGCTTGATATACACTTGCAAAGGGTCCCATATAGAAGGTGTCTTGTTTTTCTTTGGTAATTCATTTAATTGTTTCTGGAGTAGAAATGATAAATGTTGACCCTCTTCATTCATCGTTTTAATATCTGCACCTTTTTCTACAAGAAGTTTAGCTGTCTTTGGTTGATATTGTTCTACGGCATAAAATAGTGCGGTTTTACCCTTGGCATCTTTTTTATCTATATCTGCACCATAACTAAGCAACCACTCTATGTCCTTACCTTTGACTTCTTTTACAGCATATGGAAGCGAAGGGAAGCCATTAGGGTCGGCTCCTGCTTTTAATAAATCTTCCACAAAGCTGTATGTACAACGAGGATCTGACGGTGTGGTTTGCAATGCGATCTCTAACGGATATCGGAAGTTACCCATCGAGCCGCCCAAAGAGACCTTCCTATTCGGATTTGCGCCATTGTCTAATAACACCTTTACAGCATGGGCAGAGGGTATCAGTAGTGCATATTCTAATAAGGACATTTCGAAATCGGAACCATAAGCACCACAACTGCCCATTATGAATGTCCGATTTATATCAACATTGTGCTTTTGCAAATACGTTGCTAATTGTTTGGGATTGTTATCGTAGATGAGTTGTGGCAGAGCTTGAGATTTGGGATTCAGCCCCAGTTTTTCAGGCGCTCGTTGAAATCTACTCGAAAGCAATAGCTCATTTAGCTTCCCATAATCTCGCCCAATGGAGTCGCTAGACGAATATGCCAACTTAGCTACCGAAGTAACATTTTTTTGGGCAACATCTAATGTCTTTTTCACAACTTTATCAAACAAGGATGGTTCCTTTTCTTGAGAATAAACGTTTGGGGCAAAGCCAAATATGGCGATGGCGCAGAGGAGGTGTTTTTTCATGATAAATTGCTATTGGATTTTGCGGATGAAATTTTTCGTTTTTGTTCTTTAGCTATTTCGATTACATTTGGCGATTCATAGTGAATGTTATTTTCATTTTATTCCTAGGGCTACATTGCATCAACATGAGGCCTCCGAATGTCACCCCGCTGGGGTTCCGATTATGCTTAGCTATCGTGTTGACAAGTAATTGATGTTTAAGGCCCTACAAATAATTCGACAAACTATATTGCCAAGCATAATCGGAACCCCAGCGAGTGACATTATTATTCGGAGGCATTTGATTTCATTTTAATTAATTACTGTTTATCAAACTGTTACGTATACATAATTCATCACTCCTTAACTTAACTTAATGGCATTGCACCCCTAGGCTAGGATATGCCGGCCTTACAGGCCTCAATTAATTATCGCGTCATTCTTAATCCTAGGGCTTGCGCCCTAGGCTGAAGTATGTCGCCCCTTCAGGGCTCGCAATTAATAACACCGAAATTTGGAATACATGCTTGTGTTTGCAATTTTGATTTAAACTGTTATTTGTATTTGTCCAGTTTTGTGTCGTAAAAACTAGACAACACAACTGTCTTTTACAATGCAAAACTCACTGTTTACAAAACAATATGTTAGCCACCCTTTACCTTTACCATATCCTTGCAATAAGAAATGATTGTCATTGGTTGATATGATCTGAATATAATCGAAAGAAACTAGATCATTATCCGACAGAATTTTTTCTTCAGGTATATCTGTTGAAGTTTCTGATGTATAAAGCTTTGCTTCAAAGTGCGACCAATTACGGATCACTAAACTCACATTGTTAATGTACTGTTTCTGATCAAGATCATAAACATATTTAAAATTTATCGTCATTTCGTGAAGCGTAGTGCGGAAAACAGTGCTTAAAACAAGGCAATCTGCAGTTTCTATGTTTTGGATATTCATGTTCGTTTATCCTTAATTCAACTTAAACCCAATTGTAAATAAAAACATTCGGGTACTGGGTAAATTAAACCAATTCAAACCTGCGCCCATCGGGTTATTAAACAAATTAGAACTAGGGTCGGCAGATGTATTTGGGGCATATACAAACAAATTCCGAGCATTGGCACCCACGCTAATTTCGTATAGCAGGCCCACATTGACATCGAAACTATAATTGACTGCCAAATTACTTAGACGCAAATAACTGGCATCTTCGATATATGCTTCGCCTACACCATAAGGACCACCCGCTTGAAATTCTTTTTGTGTATGTAAACTACCGCCGCTAGCGTTTCGGGCGTCGGCGGATGCCTGCGAAATACCATAATAGTCCATCGTGGCACGTGTGCCATTCCATACATCACCCCCCTTGCTGTAATCAAAATTGAAGTTAAAATTGAATTTCTTCCAGATCAGTGTTGATGATAAACTGGATACCCAATCGGGTTGTGCATCGCCAATTTGGTGAAAACCTTGTTTGATACTTGGTAAACCATCGGTATCCAATATCCTATCGCCATTGGCGTTCCGTAAATATTGGGTTCCGTAAATAGCACCTAACGAAGCATCAGGGAGCCAAGGCGGTGAAAGCTGACGACAATCCTGCCATCTGCAAATAGGGGAAAGAGGAATTGGTGGAAAGCGATCGGACTTTATTCCGCGTCAGCGACCAAGCTAATTGTGTTTCCAATCGTACATCATACCCTAAACGGAGCATGTAAGTTGCCCCAACATTAAAACTGTTGCTACTAATTTGTGCCACATTTTGCAAATCAAAAGTTGATTTAAGCATCGGTCCGACGGTCTCTACTGGTGCAATGTAGTTATCCGTGATACCGTAAGCATAATAAGCCGAAACCGATAAATCGCGCCAAGCAGCGTTAACGCCCATGTCGATTTTGTTGCTGAGTTCAGGTAAAATGCCCGATTTAGGATAAATCACCGCAAAATCGCGTGTGTCGTTAAGCATGGGCAGTATAGCTGTGTTGGTATACAACAGTGGTGCTTCGTTGATACTCCGATTGGCCAGTACACAGAAGTTGAGATGATGGTTGTAATTAAGATCAAACAGTCTTTTGAAGATTCAAACGGGCTTCAATAGCTGGAAATAAATTGGTATAACCCTCGGCTGTATTGCTGAAATAGTGTCGGTTACTGAGTTTCAGAAAAAGTAGTTTATAGTTTCCCAAATCAGCATCTGCACTATAGTCGATTTCATGAGGTCGGCGAACGAATCTTTGCCCGAACGATTCGTGAAAAACTAGTGTTTTTGATGTTCTCTGTAGTCTATCCTCAATACGATCAATGGTGGTTTGCTGACGTTGTCCTTGATACCTTGCGTTCAAAAAAATATTTCCTAGCGATGCGCGGACCCTGTACTGGCTGGCGACTTTCCAACCCAGCGTTTCGTTTACATCTTTAGCTGTTTGGGTCCAAATATTTGATTTAACATTCGGTAGACTATTGGTTCTATTGTCCCAAGTTTTTTGATACCACACACTTGGCGATATACTCCAGTCATTATTTCTGTCGGTAAGGGTCCAGTGAATTGCCGATAGCCAGTCTTGATTCTTTTCTTGATCAGGACTATCGAAAACCATCGTATATGGATTGGCAAAGTAGTTACTCCCATTTTGCAGACCATTACCGAGCTGATTTGTACGATTGGCCAAAGCATCTTTCCTACTCATGCCATTCAATAAATCGAAAGAGGGAGGTGTCAGTAATAAGCTTTGCATTATTTCGGTCAAATTACTCCCTCGATTCACCAAATCCCCTTTCTGGTGATTGTACGAGGTACTGAGCGTCATTTTGATATATTCACCCAATTGCAAATCACTCCAAAGAAGTTTGGCATTATAGGTTTTTGTTTGACTGTTGGGAATGGGGCTTTTCCGAAGCGATTGCCCTAAATCAACCTTTATTTGTCCCTCCAAAAAAGAAGGAAGCGAAATGGACAGAAAGTTTTTGGTATTGAAGCCTGTCCTAAAAAAATGATCGGTGGAGTAGGCTTTTGCCGGTCCGCCAAGCGCTGTACTTGATCCGTTCGGTACCAGCGATCCATTTCTATCGAAAACGGTGGGCGTGCCATCAAAACTTAATTCAGATAGTGCAGGTCCCCAAGCCGATGGGCTTACTAGGTTGGGAAAATCGCCATTAGGTCCATTCCATACATTATTGTTCCCCTGCGCATATTGCTTTTGCATTTGTGGTAGGGCGTGATTGTTCTCGAACCCTAGCGAGGTTTCAAAAAACAGACCAGTGTTTGTCTTTCTTTTTCGGCTGGGTGATGGTTGTTGGAAACGAGCAAAAGTTTTTCCGTTTTTTTCGGTATAAATAATCCCCTTTGTTTTAGCAAGATAGGGTTTTGTGTAGTAGTCATACGCATCGTATCCATAATTGAGATCAAACATTTCTTCCATTTCTTTATCGTCAAGCGTAGCTGTATTGTCCGACAATACACCCACGCCTTCACCCGATGTTTGGGCAGTTAAAGGCAATTGCCAAGGCTTGGCACTGGCTTGCATATCGATTTGTTGCAAAGTGCCGTTGCTGTATTTGAGGTAAATATCACCCTCAGGCAATACGCAATGTACGTCTTTCACTATCGCTCCTTTATTATAATAGTCAATCGCCTCTGTCCATCCACGTGGTCCACCTTTCTGATAACTTTTCGGGAACGCGGCTAATTGCTCGGGCGTGCCGATTATCAATTTAAAATCGCAAGCTTCGCCAGTTACACCTTCATATAAGGTGTACACTTTAGTGGTTTGGCTACTATGGCTATTATTAACCGACTCCATGGTATACGAAGTGCGTCCATCTTGCCAAATAAATAAGATGTGTGGTGGTGTGGGTTTATCCAATTGCAAACGAATGTTGAACGTTCGTTTGTGCGTAGTGGGCTTTTGAGGCAAGCGTTGTGCCCAAGTATTTGCAGGGAAATAAAATAAACATAAAAGAATGATCAGGTACCGCATAGTATAAATGGTGTTTAATTATTAGTCGAAAAACGTATACAAAGGAACTTCAATAAATTGTTTTTATCAAGCTCTTTATTGTAAGATGCAAAATTTGTACCGATTCCATAAATGAAATGAAAAAAATGTAGTTCACTGTACGTCTTTCAAAATACTTAGACTTGTTCAAAATTAAAAACAATTTACATTCCAAGTACAATCCCCTGTCTCAAGGGGTTTATTCGGAAGCTTACCTAAAATGTTATTCATGTTGAAACGTATCGTTTGAAAAACTACTCTTTAGGGTAGTGGATTGTAACAAAAATAGTCTTTCCTTTGTACTGTTATTATTAGCGAAACTTGTTATGGAATAACAAAACAATGAAAATAGAAAGGATAGGCTTACACAAAAGTTGAAGACAGCTTATACAAAAGTTGAAGACAGCTTATACAAAAGTTGAAGACAGCTCACACAAAAGTTGAAGACAGCTTACGCAAAAGTTGAAGACAAACTACATCAAAAAAGCTGAAGTAAAACTACATTAAAAAGCATGAAGTAAAACACTTATCTTTACGCTCTGGTATGCCAACAGCTCATAAGAAATGCATCACTAAATCTTATGTAACCCTTAAACGACAGCGTTATTTGAATAACCCTATTTAATACTATCAGTTATGAAAAAAACATTATTCGCAATTATTGCACTTCTATCCTTTTGCACTTCGTGCAATAAAGAAGAAAATGAAGATCGCATTACGCATTTTAACGTGCCACCGTTAACCGAAAACAATACCATTCAGTTTACGGCAAACTTAGAAACAAATGGCAATGTTTATGTTTTATTAGATGGAGGAAAGTTGGCGGTGGACTGGGGAGATGGCGATGTGACCAAAGATATGAACCCTGGGAAAGGTGAACCTTGGCGAACAGGGTTCTACCATAATTATAAAACCGCTGGGAAGTATCAAATAAAGATTTGGTCGGACGAAATAGAGTTGATCAATATCCCCAATTTGGATGTAAATTACAAACAATTGAGCATCGGTAATTGCCCTGTATTAAAGGATGCAACGCTGGGTAATTTTATAGAAAAAGCCGTGAACCTCAACACCTGCCCTCAACTAGAAGCGTTAAGTTTGAATAATTGGGCACAATTGGAAGCTGTTATTGTAGACAAGTGTACGCAACTAACAAACATCCGATCCAATTCTAACCCTTATTTGAAAACACTGAATGTGAGTAAAAACATAAAGCTACAGTCGTTAATTTGGATTAACGGTGGATTAGAGGACTTGAAATTACCGCCTGATATTGAGCTATTGGATTGTAGCGGCAATAACGATTTGGCTGATGTAGACTTAACAAGATGCAAAAAATTGACAAACTTCGCTTTTGCCAATACGCAAATTGGAACCTTTGATTTCTCGATATTCCCTAATCTCACTCACCTTGATTGTAGCCATACAGCAATGACAAATGTCGAGGTAAGCAAAAACAGAAATTTGAACACATTCCGATGCGCTGGACTTAATTTAGCATCTTTAGATATCACTAATAATGTTAATTTGGTATTTTTGGATTGTGCCAACAACAAACTAACAGCTCTAGATATATCAAAAAACAGAGCCTTCGCAGATTTGCTTGTAAACGACAATCTGCTTGATAAAGACGCCTTAGAGTTACTATTCACTACATTGGCAAAGTTTGTTTCAACTAAAATGTCTTTAAAGTATAATGTAATAAAAAGATAAGCAACAATCCAGGGACAGCTACTTGCGATGTAAAAATCGTTACTAGCAAAGGCTGGCAAGTGTATCAATAAGATTCGGTTGTGATGCTAAGCAGGCATTAAATAAACGATGTCGATTGATGGCTCAATCATGATTTTTTCCGAATGAGTGCCAAGCAATTGTAATACTGGCTGATTTAAAATCGGTTTCAGTACATTTTCAGGGCAATAGCGATGTGAAGTAGGTCGCCGCCTCCTTTAAGAGAATCCGTTCATAACGTAAGTTTTGAACGGATTTTTATTTTGAGAACTATAGTTGAGTCCACTCCGAAAACCCTTTAAAGTGAGGTCTAAGTTTTGTTCGGTTTGTTTTTGCAATAAACATATAATTATTTGCACTGTTTTTGCGACTTCGTTTTGATTTTATCCATTTCCAATATTTAGCTCAACGTGACTTGACAACTCCTTTGCGTCCTTTCCTGAAACAACTTCTTTGCGTCCTTTGCGTGTCTCCTCTTTGCGTCTTTGCGTGAAACGAATGCGTGAAACGAGTTGTCAATAGAAATGGACTTTAGCCCAAATACCACTCAATAGCATCGTTTAATTAATATCGAAAGATAGGTAGGGTTTTTAACCCCTTGCCGTGTCTTACTACTAAATAGATCGAATAAATGAATGTTCCGTACGAATTGTTAGAGAAGTATTGCAAGGGTGAATGCATAGAAGAAGAAAACGCAGAGGTAGACGAATGGCTTCAGGAAGATGAAGCCCACATAGGGATATTGTTGGATTTGAAGGCTGAATGGATTTATTTAGATCAATCGGAAATGGTGATTCCTGACAAACACTTGGTTTGGCAGCGGATAAAACAGGCGTTTGAACAGCAAGAAGACGAACAAATACAAACGAAATATGAAGGAAACAAACAAAAACATGTTGGGAAACAGCTTACAAATGGAGCGCCGCATTAAGCGTTTGCAGCCAATACACATTTGTATATCGACAGGCAATGCAGATTTT
>JAGWCC010001136.1:0-54473 GCA_022651775.1 Drusus annulatus
CCAAAAGTGAACCATTGAAATTTTTAAAAAAAAATTTTAAGGGGGTTTTTTTTTTTAAAAAATTTAATTTTTTAAAATTTTTTAAAACACAAGTTTTGAGATTTTTTCTTTTCGAAAATTTTAAAATTGCGGGGCCCACGGGGGAAATCTTTTTTTAAAGGGGGGGTTAAAAAAACGGGGGCTAATTTTTTTAAAGGGCAAAACTTTAATTAAAAAAATTTTAAAATTTTTTTAAAAGTTTTTTTTTCCCGGGTAAAGAACTTTTAAAAAATGTTTCTAAAGTTTAGTTTTTGTTACAATCTAAATTTGGGGAAAATTTCCCCCCCTTTTTTCCCATTCCCTTTTTCACCCTTTTTTGGGGGCCCCTTGGGCTCCAGAGGGGTTTTCATTCTCCTTTTTTTTTAAAAAAAAATAAAAAAACATTTAAAAAAATTTTAAAAATTTAAAAAAAAAGGCTTAAAATTTTTAAAAAACTTTTGGGAATGGAATTTGGGAAGGGGAAAACCGGTAAGGCGAAAGTCGGTTTCGTGGTCAAAAATTAAAGCCTCGACTACGAAAAGGGTTGCGGGTTAAATTTAAGGCAAATAAAATTTAATTTAAAAAATTTTTTTCTTTTTAAATTTTTGTAAAAAATAATGGGGAAGCAAAAATTTAATTTTGGTAAAAAAGTTAAATCTGCAGTTTTGATCAGTTTTTTTTCTTTGCATCGAATGCTCCGACTGTCGTTTGATTTTGAAAACTTTTGGGGAGTATTTTTTTTTTTATCAAGCAAGGTACCCACGTATATGTATTTTATTAAAATCTACAACTCACACAGACAACTTATTTTATCGAATTTAATTTTACTGAGCCTACCTCAATGTTCCTCCGGTGAGCTTTTAGGCATTTTATTAATTATTATATCAATTTTTGTATTGCATAAATATTTTCCATGGGTATTATAAAACCATGGTCCCTCTCGCTTGTTACCTATCACGACCCTTGTTTTGGCAAATTGAAGATCGACGCCACACACACTTGAAACCGTCTCCATAATTACTACCCTTCACTATTGCGCCTAGACCCTTGATCACTCGGGATGCCTGTTTGTGCCTAAACTAGAATACAGCCAGCCACCCCATTGTACACTTGTGAATAATATAAAAGACCAGCATTAAAGCTTCTCAGGATCCATCTTCATCGGTGCTTCATACTGAACACTTTGATATTTCATTTGAAAATACTTTTCTTGTAATTCTAGTTGTACTTGGAATTTTAATTGTGGTTAAATAAAAAACGAGCATTAATTTGCTCTAATCGAGTGTTGTTCTTTGGTTTATAAAAACCTGCATAAGTTAACTGGCGCCTAGCTAGGATGCTTCGAGGATAATTTAAATCAAATTGAATTAAATAAAAAATACCCAGAGCGATAGATACTTTAATTATCGCCCTGGTGAAAGACCACCATTCAGAATTAAAAAAATTGCTTGAAATGGCTTTAGCCGTGTTTTGTGACCAGATCTGAATAGCCAGGTACTTCCCAACCTTCCCCTTCCTCATCTCCTTCTCCTTCCCACTACCTTCAGTCTCACAACAAACCCCAATTGGGGATGCCATAGTCTCACTGGCTCTAGGCGATTGGAAGCAGTTGAGACTCTTGTGCGGTATTTACTGTAAACAAAAAAAAAAAAACAAAGTGCGCGATTATAAATACATACAGAGGGAGAACGTATTTCAAAACAAAATAACAAAACAGAATAACATTTAAGCAATTACAAAGAAACAGAGAAAGAGACAGATAATATGAATTGAAAGAGACAATATTTTTTAAATAATTTTCGTGGTTTTATACAAAGTTATTTTATACATTTATTTTAATGAAAACTTTTCACCAAGGCAAAATAAAGCCAACGCGTCAGCAATATTATCAAGCCAACTTTAATAATAATAATAATAATTCTGTTCTACGACATTATAATAATAATCAGTCAAACTTCGTACCACGTAATAATAAGAGTAAAAATGGGGGTGTCAGTGAGCGTAATGCGTCTTCCCAGCGTCCCGATGTAGGACCCGTTGTAGATTTAGGTAACGGTCGTTCAGCCCAGGAGCTATTCCATAACGAATACCCTCAGGATTTTCACAGGGAAGAAGGAGACGTTCCTTACCCATTATTAATTTAAATTGTTACCTACCATAACGTCGCTGGAAAGCCAAAAGGGCTTAAGCGACATTTTGCAAAAAAAAATAAGTTGAGATCAGATTTTATTTCTGCATCGACTATCGTTTGATTCTGAAGACTTTTGTGGCCCTTCAGCCATCTAAAATATATTTATCGTTTGAGAGAAGGCTTATCTCAAGCGACACAAGTACGAAAATTGTTTAACTTTTTGTCGATTCATGTAACTCAGTGAGAGCATTAAGTTTCCTGAGTTAACTTTTGTTTTCAAAATCCAACCAGGTACTGAAGACTTATGAATTTTAATGTAAAATTTAAAAAAACTTTAAAGTGCTCTGGTGTAAACTTCTCAAAATGGCGCTTCAGCCCTTTTGCTTTTCCGGCGATGATAAGTAACAGCGCCTCTAGGGATTAAAATATCAATACATACGAGTAGCATGAAGTCGTTCATGACCCAGGAATTGTGTGAGAGATTATTTTTTTTATTGTAAATATGTAAACGACGCTTTCACAGTGCAAACAGCGTATCAAATGACTTCCTATAGAGGTACAGCCATAACCCCGTTTCGGAAGAAGGTTTTCAGTGAAAATAATAACGAAATGCGTTTTCACATTTTCAATTTTTCTGATAATTAAAATGTTTTGTTAGGTAAAGGCTTAGAGTACATAGAGTAGTATCTATTCAAGGCAGTGAAGTCAGTTTTTGACTTGTTTTTGATGATTTTAACCTGACTCAGCGCACCTGGGCGTGGCTAAGACTAAGGCTACGCTATTTATACATCCATTAATATCACATATCGACATAATGTTTTGTTTTATTCGTATAACCATTTTTTCACAGTATTTTTATCAACAAAAATATAGCATATTACCTAAAAACCCGTTTAGTTGTGTCAAGTTGAGTGGCATAATAAAAAATGTGGGCGGAGTCCCACGGTGACCCAGAAGCTTAAGATCATTGCGACAGTATATAGAAGCGGTCTATGAAATTTGTTGTCTCTTTCTCTCTCATGGTGTACGACGTAAAAACCCGGAGAAAGTGATTTATCGCAAGTTTGTGTAGGTTGGGTAAAAATAATTAGCTCTCCCTCCATATATTGTTACTTCAAGGGTATAGGTATGTTAAGTTTACTGGAAGCGATGTTAATATTTAAAAATAAATTTCTGCGTTCACCAAATATAGTTGTAAAGCTTATACATATAGAAGAAGCGAACGATTTGGGTAATTTACTAAAAACTCGTATCTTCCTAGTATAGTGAGCACTTTGCATAGTAATATGGACGATAGCGAAACCGGTATACCTATCAAGCAAGAACACCTAACTCCTACGGTTCATGTCGCCTTAGATAAATAGCCCATGATAATTCAATTCATAGTGTGACTGTACATTCAAGATAAAATCAACTCAGCAACACGCATTCTCAACTTCCCCATGGTGCGCAAAAATAGCAAAGTACCCATTGAAAAAAAACTTCTCATATACAAAGCCATCATAAGATCCAATTTCACGTACGCAGCCCCAACATGGGTGCCCTTCCAATATTAAAAAAACTCCCAATCCTCCAAAACCTTGAAGTTACAATATATGGAGGGAGAGCTAATTATTTTTACCCAACCTACACAAACTAGCGATAAATCACTCTCTCCGGGTTTTTACGTCGTACAACATGAGAGAGAAAGAGACAACAAATTTCATAGACCGCTTCTATATACTGTAAGGATGATCTTAAGGTCCTAGTTCACCGCGGTACTCCGCCCACATTTTTTATTATGCCACTAAACTTGACACAACTAAACGGTTTTTTAGGTTATATGCTATATTTTTTTTGATGAAAATACTGTGAAAAAGTGGCTATACGAATAAACAAAAACATCATGTCGATATGTGACATGAATTGATGTATAAATACCGTAGCCTTAGTCTTAGCCACGCCCAGGTGCGCCGAGTCAGTTTAAAATCATCAGAAACAAGTCAAAAACTGTCTTCACTGCCTTGGATAGATACTACTCTACCTACTCTATGTCCAAAACAAAGCGATTCGGCTAGCGCTTGGAGCTCCTTAATGGATGAGGGTCTCTCAAATAAAAACTCTCACAAAGATTCTGGCGCCCCCTTGATAAAATAATTAATTTTCAAGCAAGCAGAACGCTTCTACGCTGATACCCCAAATCATATAAATAACACTATAAATAATCTCGCCCGGTATGACGAAAGTGTCCGTACAAAACTTAAGCAGCCCAAACAAATCTTTCGGAAGGATTAAAACAAACAGCCATCTCATTATTAACCACTATTTTTTTTAATACTAAGATAATAGTAACCCAATAAAATCATGTTCCATCAATATAAAAGAACTAGAGCTTCCCAACCAAACTAATCACTATCTTGGCCATGCTATAAACGACAAACGGTATCTTCCTAAGTGCTTCATACTGAACTAAATACTTTACTTGTAGGTAATTCTAGGTGTACTTGTTAATTTTCTTGTTTTTCAAATAAAGATTGAGCGATTGCTCCAATTGAGTGTTGTTATTTGGTTTATAAAAACCTGCACAAGTTAACTCGCTCGAAACAGTGTAAATAATTCTCAAGAGACCCACAGCAATATTTCTGAAACACTATTCCAGGTTCATAACCCGCTAATTCTCTAGTGAACATGCCCTACCAGTCACTACAGGCAGTGTTATCATCCAATTTCCAAAACAACGGGCATCCAACAAATAATGCGCATTGGACAAGGGGTTAGACCAACTGTTACTTCAAGGGTTAGACAGTGTAATCGGTCAATACTTTCAATTCCAGTGACACCACACATATTTTAACATTATTCTTTTAATATTTGAAAATTTCTCCTACTACCCATTACGTATATCATTCGTGGAAAGTTGTTTTTTTACGGATGTTGCAAAATGGGTTTTAAATCGGGTCCAACTTATCGTTTATATTAATTAGGAATAAATATTGAAATGGCTATGGCATAAGTTCAAAATCTATATAATACGAAAATATTACAGTTTAAATTTCATGACAAAATTTAAATTACAAAAATATTTCTTTTGTTAAATTCCACGTGTTTCAGGAAAATTTTCATTCATAATATAGGGTTTCCGTAAAGCTTTGAATACTTACTAGTAACGCCTTCGGGGTTATATTTCGCAATAAATAAGGAATCAAAACCAGCCCAGCATTTTTAGTATTACGATACCACTGATAAGGTTGGCGGATCAGAAGACCGAAAAATAAAGAAAATCATAGAAAAAATATACGATGTACTAACGTTTATCACAAATGGTCTGAAGGACATATAATAATAATAATAATAAAAGTTTTATTCCGGAAGGTATGCAGGAGTAGTGCAATGCAATACCTTCCATAATTGATATCAATACATTGTAATAATAATAGTAACAAAAATAAAAATGAACAGAAATTCATAAGAAATAAATAAATAAGTAAATAATAAAATAAAAAATATATGAAAATAAAATAATAATAATGATGATAAAAAATAAAAAATAACATAAAATAAATAAATAAAATAAAATAAAAAAAATAAAAAAAAAGAATATAAGTAAGAAAATATTAATGGAGTATATTAAGCTATGGAGAAACTTAGTGGAGATACTTTCGTTCAAGACCATCATTCAGAATCGACTCTTTGTTTGAAATGGCTTTAGTCGTGTTTCGTGACCAGATCTGAAAAGCCAGGCACTTCGCCACCTTCTTCTCTACCATCTACTTCCAGGAACTTCCCCACTACCTTCAACCTCACAACATACCATAATTGGGAGTGCCATAGTCCCACTGAATGTATATATATATATATATATATATATATATATATATATTAAAATTTCTAAATACATATATTACTCTTTTGATGCCCGGTGAAATATGCCCACTGCTCTTCCAAATTAGCGTATTACAATAAGTCGTTGATTTTAAAAACAATTTATGTTTAGGTTGTGAAAAAGTGTCACATGCTACATATGCTGGAACGGGTACAAGAGACTGTTCCTTTTAAAGGATTTGTTTTGGCTTTTAAAAATGTTGTTAACGCGTTCTCTTGGGTTGGGATGCACACGTAGAAGGATTCGATGCAATTGGGAAACCCCCATAGCAGGTACTATTTACATCTGCTGATGAAACAGCTTGCTGTAGAAATGTTTGATAAGACCTAGTGAACCTCAAAGTAACCTAAGATAGGGTACGTGTAAATCGTTCGGTATTAGCATAATTAATAATATCTATAAGATTTTTCTTATTTTAATCAATCGTAAATAGAATTCAGGTCAAATTCACGAGATTGGGTAAATAAGCTTGTTTATAAATATTGATTTGGCTCTGAACATCCGAATGATACATTTATTACTTAGTTGATACGGATATGCAATAACAAAGTCTATATACCGACATAAGCGAACCGCCGATAACTCTGTTCCAACTTCTACCTCTTTCTCATATACGCGGTATGTTGAGGTGATTGTTTAGAAAAACGCCGCTATACAAATCATCAAAATACCATAATGTAACAGAAAGAGTGGTACAACGGAGCTCTAGACAACAGGACCATACGGGACGTAGAATTGCGAAGGTTTCAAGGGAGTCATTATGTATAGTCGCTGGAAAGTTTCACTTTGCAAATCACTTTGGTCAAAAATGAGTTAAGCATGCAATTTTTTTGCCCTGACTCTCGTTTGATTGTAAAGATTTTTGTGGCCTTTCGGCCATAATAGTATATTTACCATTTAAGAGAAGGCTTGAATTAAGCAACACAGCTTGGAACTTTATTAAATTGTGTTATTTCACTGTTAATTAATATTAAAAAATACATAGTGGATACTCTAAGTAACGCCCTGGTGAAAGTAAATCATTCAGGGTGTTTGTGACCAAATCTGAATAATAGGTACTTCCCAACTTTTTGTTTTCATTTGGAATTTTTGAAAAAAGTCATTCTTATTTTATTTTTGAGTTCTTGTTTGTCTCTTGTGCAAAATAAGTTTTATTGAAATATAAAGGTGATCGAGGAAAATAATGAAATATAAAAAAAATTAAAACGCTTTGTAGTTACTATAAATTTTGTGGTAACCGCGTAAAATGTTATTTTTTGTAGATTTTAATGTGTACTCACCACTGAATAGATAATAACGATCAAAAAGTCTCAAAACATCTAGCATCATGAAATTTGCTCAGCATTTGGCCTCTAGAATTTCAAACGTATCTTCTTTTTTTCACATTTTTTTCGTTCCGTCTTTTCCATCACGACTTATGGAGGTTATAAATTCCCATTTATTGTTATTTGAATACTGCACAAGAGTCCTAAATGTCTGGAGCCAATGGGACTTATGGCATTCCCAATTAGAGTAAGTTGTGAGGCTGAAGGGAGTGGGCAGGGGAAAGAGATAAAAAAGAGGAAGGTGGGTAAGTACCTGGTAATTCAGATCTGGTCACCAAACCATTGGCTAAAGCCATTTCAAACAAAGTTTCGATTATGAATGATGCTCATTTCCCCAGGGCGATACTAAGAGTATCTACAACTTTTTTTACCCCATTTTAGGTCTGCGTAAACGCGAACGTCCAAAATTCACCGTAATTACGAAATTATTTTAACCATCCACGCAAAACAACCTTTTCCGTGCAAACCTTGACACCATTCGTATTTCAATGGACGCAAACTATTTTATAATAGTTTATTTATAATAACTTCCACCATTTACATAATTATTGAAATATATAATTTACACCACTATTATATTAATATTTTCCAGGCGGTATGTTTTTGTTGCGCAGCGCAATACGTTCCATAGCCTTTATATACTATTATTCGTATTCTTTCTCTGGTACCTTCTCCAATCGGAGGTTGGCTATCATCCTCAGCCTGCAGGCTGCGTCCCGGGTAAACCTTGTGGAAACGCACTCTAACCAGTAGATTACGAAATATTTCATCAATCTTCCCCTAGATTGGGTAATTGGGTAATCATGTAATTACTATTTAACACAAGGCCCGGCCCTGAGGCAAACGGCGTCTGGCGTAACTAAAAAGCTAGATTGGTACCAACTCGTATCAAGTATAAGACGAGAGGCGCGGGTTTTTATTCCGCGGTGTGGACCGAAAACTAGAATGAACGGTACGTTTTTTTAATGTTATATCATATATGCAAAGCACTGTGGTTAGGCACCATCAGCGCCTTGGCGATTCGCCGCCTGGAGCGGACTGCTCCAACTGCGCCTGCACAGTACCGGCCCTTTTTACCAGAATTACAAAAGTTATTTGTGTCAATTTTTTTATGTGTATACCGAACTAGAGTCCCAGCTACCCCCAACTGTCTGGAATTAGTAAGACTATGGCATCCCCTATTGGGGTTTGTTGTGAAGCTGAAGGTAGTGGGAAGGGGACGAAGGTGGGAAGAGGAAGGTTGGAAGAACCTGGCTATTCAGATCTTGTCACCAAAATACCGCTTAAGCCATTTCAAGTAACGTTTCAAACACTGTCCAAAAACAAAAAAACGAAATGGAAAAAAAAGGGCAACAGACAACAAGAACAGCAAATACACAATATTTTAAAGAATCAACGACTAAAATATTTTACATAATTGAAAGAAAATTCATGTCAAAGCCTGAACAAGGTTTTTGTAGAGTCGTAAAGAATGAAAAAAATCATTTAGACTGGTACCAAAAATTTCAAGGCCATGGCTCGAGTTAACAACAAGTCTCGACATTCTGGACAGTGGAGAATGATACCCACAATCAGTAGAGTGATGATTGAGGAACAGCAACTCATTGTTTCTAAGTATACGGCAAGGAATGTTGAGCTGGATGACTTGAAAGCATAAATGGGTAGTTCGAGTGCAGTTCCATTCAGTTGTTCCCGGCTGACACAGTACAGTGTGAAGATCGTTCTGATGATACACAACCTCCGATAAAAAGGGCACCATTAGAAGAAGATGATATATGTTTCATCCATTTTGGCATGCAGCAATGATGGACCCATGTTTATTATATTATTTCACACCACTATTTGATACGATGAGTTGAAGTAAATAACAACCGAGAAGAAAGCATAGGAGAAGTGCGAGGTAAAGCCAGAATACCTTTTCAGAGTTTGTGACTAAACATAAATATATGCAAGGCAAGTTAAAAAAAATATATATATATTTAATTATAATTCACCTTTTTTTTCAATGTGAGAGATGAGTCTAACTAACTAATTAACCATCACTACCTATTGAAACCATAAATTATAATTATTTAATGAAATAATTAAAATTACCACTTTCAGACAGGAGGCTTGTTTCCGACTTGACTTTTTTTTTTAAATTGTTAATGGTATTATAGACAGCCCTGATTTACTTAGCTTAATTACCTTCTATGTACCTAACAGATTAACTCGATCCAAAATTCTTTTTAAATGTAACAATAACATCAGGACTGAGTCATTTAAATACTCGCTTGTACCTAGATTGCATACAGTGAGTAATTCTATCGCTGAAATAGTAGATATATTCAACTGCACTGAATCTAGTTACAAGAAGGGTATAATAGCATACCTCTTTCAAAAATACTAGTGTTAATTTGCATGATAATATTTCTATCATGTTCTTCATCATGTTTTTGGGTGCTAATCTCTGTAATTTTTTATTTCACTGTTATTTTATGTTTTATATCTTATGTTATGTAAAAGCCCGTGAGGGCGTATATAATTAAATAAATATCACGCCGTTTCCCCGCAGCCATATAACTCTGTCTTGGCACACACTCCTTGCTTCATTCGAATTCATACATCGTCTCATACATACTCTTCTGTTATTCTGACTCTTCACATTACCCGAGAGATGAGTCATTGATCAATTTTGTGATAATTATATTACGCAATACTTCATTTCCTTTGTGAGAACTGAGTACGTACGTCCGTACTAGTGTAAATTTCAAATTAGGAATTGATGTTATTTGAAATTATCAACTTTAAAAATAAAACCAATAAAGTACCCTATAATGTATTTAGTAGACATTATTCTACATTTTAAATGGGTGGATCAAAGAATATAAAAAAAATCTTGACAAGTCAAGTTACGTGCCATGATTTTCACTAGTTTCAACATAATTTGGGTGACGTATTTGCAAAAATTGATCTACTGATTTCAGAAAGCGTGCGCCCGTATACACGAAGCGTTGGTTTTTGCACGTAGATACCACCATATATTTTAAATCATCAGAAGGAAATACATTTAATGTTGTGAAGCTGGCTTACATATTTTGCCTACCTAATCACGCCCACGTAAAACTTTTAATGTTGAGAAGGTAAGTACTAGAAATGAAAAAAAAAACGACCTAATTTAACCTAACCACGAGATTCATAGTTCTGCTGATATGTCCAGGGTTAAAAACTAAATTTCTTCTCAACCTTCTCGTTCCCCTCCCAGCTCATACCGTCTCACAACATTCTCAAATTGGATGCCATAGCCCTGGCTCTGGCTTGGGAAGCATTCACACTTGGAGTAACGATATAAGGAGGTATAGCTAATATTTTTACCCAACCTATACAAATTTGCAATAAATCACTTTCTCCGGGTTTTTACGTCGTATACCATGAGAGAGAGACAGACAAGAAAAGTATTTACATATTATCGCAGCACTTCTAAGTATGTAAGGATGTTCTCCGTTCGCGCTTACTTCACACATCGAGTCGCATAACTTACGTCAACGGATATTGAGGTTATTTTCTATATTTTTGTTTATTAAAATACTTGCAGTGGTGATACAAATAAATCAAACATGATGGTGATATGCGCTATTCATGAATGTTCAAATAAGACCAAACAAATATTATAAAACATCACTTTTTAGAGGTATTTCAACAGTTTTAAATATTTTTGACCGAACTTTAGTATTTTCACATTTTTAGTGCGGCGTAACTAATAGGCTATCCAACATCCTTTAATACATATTTGTTTCTTAGTCAGTATAAAGTCAACAATTCTGACTACACTGTTTCGCAAAGGTACCTCTCCATGTCCTACAAGCATTCACAGAAAAAAAATTAGGTAGGTAGATAAAAATAATAAATACGGATTAATCCGGGATAGAATTTTTTTATCGCAAATATAAGAAACAAGTGAATAGTTCATTGATAACTTTAATATACTTTTTTAATTACAATTTTTTACCGTGTGACAGTCGAGCTGTGTGCGGTTTTCGACCGTAACGGTGAAGGGAAGGAAAAACAGGTATGAAAAGATTGACGAAAAAGCGAGGGCGGCTATTGCGAAGTAAAATGTTTCTGTGATAACTTGCTTTCCTCTGAGTCAGTGATGTACAACCATTTTATTAGTAGGGCCGCATTACCTATTTTCTTAACTTTCGCGGGCCGTATAGGGTTAGAGTGTTACTGATAGTGGTCTCGATTAAATAATGATTTATTTTTTTTAAACTTCTAAGTACATACCAAAATATCTCATTACATGATGAATTTATGTAAATGCGATTTTGATTTTTTCGTGCATACATTTAGTGTATTTTCAAATATTTTTTTGTAGGGTCACCTTTTAGTAATCAGTATAGATAATGGTTAGGCCCGGCCCTGAGTCAAACGGCGCCTGGCGTAGTTAAAATTTTCGTTCCCACAAAAGATTGTTACCAACTCGTATCAAGTATAAGACGAGAGGCGCGAGTTTTTATTCCACGCCGTCGGGCCGGGAACTTACGGGTTCAATTGCCGTCCATAAATGGTATTTTTTCTTAATTTTATATCATATATATATAAAGCACTGTGATTAGGTACTATAGCGTCTTAGCGATTTGCCGCCTGGAGTCTGCTCCAATTGTGTCTGCAGGACCGGCCCTGTATATGAAACCTAAAAACATCGCAGGCGAAAAAAAATTCGTTCAAAGTTAGGTCAAGCCAATTCTCTGCTGTTTTTATAATTCTAATATCACACATTAAAAAACATGGTAGGTACAAAAGTTTTTAATTTTGGGCGGCTAATTCAAAACATTGAAGTCGTCGTTTCGACTAAAGTTTGACGCGATACCCTTTTGTATTTTGAAAACTGTTAAATATTTTGATCGTGAATTTCTGTAAATTCGAACGAATACTGTATTGAGGTATTGGACGACCCACTAATTGTTTTGAGCCAATAAGTCAGCGTTTTCAAAAAGAAAATTTGGACACGTAACCCTTTTATACTTGGTAAAACGGAATGCATTTCAAATGTTAATCATATCATGAATAATCATGAATATTTTGCTAGGTTAAAGCTTCCAGGTCAAATCAAGAAATTCTGTTAATTTCTATAGTTCCGAACAAAATTTCTCTTTAAAATAAATAAAACAAAAATCTTTAAAATAAGTATATTAAACATAGATCGCAATAAAAAAAAAACAGCCGTTCCGCGGGTAAAAAGTTATCTACACAAGTCAAACCACCGAATTCTGTCCTTTTAATAATTCAAAATATTGAAGACAGACCAAAGTTTGCCATGGAACCCTTTTTCAAAACAGAACTGAAATTCGATCGATGGTTATAACTGAGATCTATCAAAACTCACCTCTGATACTAATGTTGATGTATCGGATGAATTGAGTAGAATTCAATTAAAGACTTTTATTTTGTTTACCAAGTTTTTCCTTACACTTCTAGTGAAAATCTTTTAGTTTTCTTTGAAAGTAACGATGCAAGTTATATTGCATTGCCACTCCCAATACCTTTTCACATATCAAACAATTTTTTCAAAGCTTTCAATTAATCAATTTTTACTCAACCACCGTTTTTTTTTTGAAAAGTTCGGTTCTTTTTTTTTCACCAGAATTTTCGAGCATTTTTTTTATCCAAGTGGACAATACGAAATGGCCCTGCGAGTCGCACGAAAAAAGCTCGCGGGCCGCAGGTTGTTCATCGCTGCTCTATGTTATGTCAACCATCTAGAAATGGGAAGAACGATGTAAGACAGTCCCATCAGGAGCCGTAACTAAAACGTTTTACCCCAATATTGCAGAAGCAACTAAATTTCTGGAAAGTCATAGTTTGGGCTTTGAAGTGAACCGATTCTTTTAAGAACATGGGGCAATGAAGAGTTACCTTCACAGATTAAAAATAATTGACAACGACACCTGTCCATGTGACGATGAATCCCAGCAAGATGTTCGCCAACTCCTGATACCTGTACCCTTTTCAGCACAGACAGAATTAAATTAGATGTAGGATGCAGAAGGTGCGTCCGGACATTAAACGATGTTAGCATGGTAATAAGCCATAAGGATTTATCACCCTTTCTAGTGGATTTCATAACCAAAATTATAATGGAAATCAGAATTATTAAGTAGTAATCCACCACCAAATCAGTCTAAAACAAAACCTTGTCCTTAACAAACAAGGTTCCTCGTGGATATTCTATGCAGGCCTACCAGGTTCTTCAACAGAGACCTACAGGTCTTTTAAAAAATATATATAGTTAATACCGCACCAGAGTCCCAACTGCTCCCAACCGTCTATAGCCAGTGGGACTATGGCATCCCCAAATGAGTTATGTTGTCAGGCTGAAGATAATGGGGAGGGGCAGGAGAGGGAGAAGAGAAAATTTGGGAAGTACCTGGCTATTCAGATCTGGTCACCAAACACGGCTAAAGCCATTTCAAGCTATGTTTCAATTCTGAATGGTGGTCTTTAACCAGGGCGATACTTAGCTGATAGAGCGATATCTACCACTTTGGAACGTATCCCAAATATAGTATATATTATTTTATATTAATTAAATATGTTATAACACATATTAAGGATCTTACCACTCGACCACAGAGGCTAATTATCTGGTAACCCAATATAGAACTCAAGAGAGCCAGACGGTGTAATTTGGTACCCCCAAAAAGCATTCACTGTCTTACTCTTGTGCAGAGGAGAGGGTTTCTTCTGATTAAAAATGAATTCCATCTAAATTATTAAAATAATATCAATTATCTTCAACGCAAATATGAAACAGAAAAAGCCAGAAACTAAAAAGAATAACGGTCGCGACCGAGACTCAAACTCGGAACCTCTACTCTATTCGGGAGTAAGGCCTCTGCTAATTGAGCTACAGAGACCATATTAGAAACCAGCAATTTAATCGGTCTCATACTTCTTTGAAAATTATTAATATTATTTTTTCAAGTTCCACCGATATATGCTGCCAACTTTGTAATGAGTTACGTTGAAGATTTTTGATTTTATTTCAATAATAAATATCAAAATGAAAAGCTTAATGCTTTAAAGTTAATTCTTATTTAAAAATAATTTAATGTGGTTGATAGATCAATTGATTGTGATTTTTCACAGAAAACAGAATGTAACGTACTGAGTGTGTTATAGGTATTACAATGAAGCGTGCTCAGAATAACCAGCAGCATTAATCTTCTGTACAGCAGTAAAAAGATAAGAATCTCAGCAGAAGCAAGAATGCAAGAATCAGAACGGAGGCAGTTGATGTCAACACCATGAGAACGAATCGTTTTTTCGACTATTTCTGTATAACCGCCTGTGTATGGGAAGAGTTCATCCCTTTATTTTGCCCCTTTTTCAACCTGCCTAAAACATAATCCAACCAACTGGCGATAAAGATCACCTAGCTCTACAACAGTACACCTTTCTAGTGAAGCGTGATAACAAAAAACAAAATAAAACAGTTTAAACTTATTTATTATAAATTAATACATTACATTACTATTTTGTTTGTACAAAAATAGACTATGTACACAAAACTGTGCTATGTACACAAAACTATGCTGTTTTTAAGTTAATACTTCATCCTGACGGCCCCGTCTAGCCGGATGGTTTCCGCATTCAGCATGGGATTCTTGATGATGTTCACCACGAGCATGGCGAACTCGGTCGGATTTCCCAGCCTCTGGGGGAACGGGATACTGTTGGTTAGTTCGGCTAGGGCTTTGTCAGTAAGTTTGCCCGCCATCGCTGTTAGAAAAGGTCCTGAAAATTTTATTAAACTTGTTATTTTTAAATAATCTACTGTAAAATTATAAATAAGCTACTCTCCATAATCAATAAAGAGGCCATAAAAGACGTATAACAAATAAAGACCACTGTGTGTTGATTTTGGGGAGAACTGAGAAATTATTATAATTCACAATCATGTATGTATATCGTCGCTGGAAGGTAAAAGGCTGATTCACACCAACGTCCGGTTCCGCTCAGTGCCGATATTGTTCCGCAAGAGAGCTTATTGATATGGTATGAATATCAATCAAGGAGTATATGCCAAGACAAAGTTGAATGGCAGTATATCCTTCTGCCCACCCTTGTGATATTTAAGTACTTATTTAGTTAAATAATTATTTTGAAGTTTAAAAATACTTACAACGCAGATTTATTTTTTTTTTAAACCATTTTTTTATCACTAAATAATATTTTTAATAATTAATAATTAATAAAAATATTATTTAGTGATAAAAAATTTTTAATAAAAAAATCTGCGATGTTAGTATTTTTACAAATCAAAATAATTATTTAACTAACTAAGTAGTTAAATATCACAAGGGTGGGCAGAAGGATATACTGCCACACAACTTTGTCTTGGCACATACTCCTTGATCGATATTCATACCATATCAATAAGCTCTCTTGCGGAACAACATCGGCACTGAGCGGAATCGGACATTGGTGTGAATCAGCCTTTAAAGGGCTTATGTAACACTTTGGTCAAAAATAAATTAAATATGCAGTTTTTTATTCTGCATCAAATGCTCTCACTCTTGTTTGATTTTGAAGACTTCTGTGGCCCTTCAGCCAACTAAAATATATTTACCAATTGGGAGAAGGCTTGACTCAAGCGACACAAGTTTGGGTCTTTTATAACTTTTTGTCGCTTCAGGTAACTCAGCGAGAGTATTCAGTTACCTGAGTTAACTTTTTTTTTCAAAATCCAACCGTACGTACTGAAGACTTAGGAATTTTATTATAAAACAAAGAAAACTTTACAGTGTTCTGGTGTAAACTTTGCAAAATGGCGCTTCAGCCCTTTTGCCTTCCCGGCAACGATAGGTATGTTTAATGTTATATGTATGAATTTTATTGTAAAACAAAAAATACTTTTAAGTACTCTGGTGTAAACTTTCCAAAATGGGGCTTCAGTCGTTTTGCCTTTCCGGCGACGATATCTTTTAGAGCTCCATAGCTAATAATGAAAATAATGTTGAAAGAGCTAAAACATTATGTCGACCTAGAAATTTCAAATCAAGAGCCAAAGCCAGAGCTCACCGTTTGAGAGATTTTGATTCTTTATAAAAGTGATTTTTTCATAAAATAAACCTTAAAAACAGTTTTAAATGACCAACCTGGTGCAATGGTGACAACCCTGATTCCTTGTCCGGCCAGGTCTCTAGCGACGGGGAGTGTCATTCCGACAATCCCAGCTTTTGAGGCCGAGTAGGCGGCCAGGCCGACGTGGTCGTCGTAGGCTGCCACACTGGCCGTGTTGATGATAACTCCCCTCTGTCCATCAACGTTCGGGTCATTCTCACCTATCAGGCCTGCCGTTAAGCGGATCACGTTGAATGTCCCAATCAGATTTATCTGTAAAAGACAAAACATGGAGTATGCACATTGACAGTTAGTCAAATACAATATACATAGTTTATTATATTGTATCTGGAAAAAAAACAATAAGGATTGTGTAAAAGTTTGAGTCAAATTTATTTGGAAAAGACACGGCCTCCGTGGTCGAGTGATGAGACACTTTACTACGAATCCAGTGGTCGTGGGTTCGAACCCGGCGTGCGCAAATAAATTTTATTTAATTAATAATATGTGTGATAACACATTTAATGAATATAAAATAATATATAAAGGGTCCGCCAAATAACTTTTTTTTTTGAAAATGCTATAAAAAAAAAACTACTGAATATTTTCTCAAATTTCTTTTTTTATTTATAAGTACAAATCCTTCCGGTTAATAATGGAAAATAATTTCATTCAAATGGCTGCCTCGGCTGGCCATGCAGTAGCGCCTACGATCGGTCCAATTTTTTTAAGCACATTATCGATTGTGTGCAGCTGTATTTCACCAATGGCTTCACGAATATTGTCCTTTAAAGCGTCAATTGTCTCTGGCTTGTCGGCGTAACATTTATCTTTGAGGGCACCCCACAAATAATAGTCCAACGGTGTCAAATCGCAGCTCCGAGGTGGCAAACGACATCAGCTCTGCGGCTGATAATGCGATCTTCAAAAAACAGGGCGCTAAAAAAACATCGAGTGTAGCCGGCTGTGGCACGTAGCGCACGTCCTGTTGAAACCAAATGTTGCCAATATCCTCCTCTTCAATTTTTGTGAACAAAAATTCGTTCAACATGGCCCGATAACGATCGCCATTGACTGTAACGGCCACTCCTTGCTCATTTCAAAGAAAAATGGCCCAATTATGCCTCTGGACCAAAATCCGCACCAAACAGTGACTCGTTTTGGGTGTACCGGCTTTTCAATGTATGCGTCTTGGCGGGTTTTCTGTGCCCCAAATACGACAATTTTGCTTGTTTACATACCCGCCAAGATCAAAATGAGCTTCATCCGAAAAGATGATTTTTTGGCAAAATCGGCATCTTCTGTAAGTCGATCGCAGGCCCACTCAGCGAAGCGAAAACGCGTGGATGGTCAGTTGGCTTCAACTCCTGAACCAATTGGACTTTGTATGGCGTCATACCAAGGTCTTTATGCAAAATTCGTCTCAATGATGTCTCGAAATGTTCAATTGTTGAGAACGACCGGTGAATTGATGTTGATGGCGCTTCACGCACACTTTCTGCCACAACATCGTATTCTCGGGTATGCGCACTGTTTTTGGCTTTCGAGCTTTGGTTTATCGATGAGGATGCCAGTTTCTTTCACTTTTTTCACAAGATAACGAACATACGGAGCTGACGGTGCTTCTCTTCTTCAAAAAACCGTACGCAATTTTCGCACACATTCTGCAACATTACCATGATTTTCAAAGTAATGTCGCAATATTTCCCAGCGTTGTTCAAGCGTATACACAACCATATTCGCTCAGCGGAAGGATAAAACTAATTATCTGTCAAATCAGACATGAGCTAAGTGTTACCATTCACGAAATAAGCGCTAGTTGAAAAAAAAAAAGTTATTTGGCGGACCCTATACTATATTTTGCTGCACGTTCACGAGTGGTAGATACTCTAAGTATCGTTCTTGCTTGCTTGAAATGGCTTAGGCCGTGTTTGGTGACCAGATCTGAATGGCCAGGTACTTCCTAAACTTCAACTTCCCCATCTCCTTCCCTCCCACACCTCCAGCGGTATTAACTATTGAAAAATATATTTTGAAAAAAAGACAACATTAGATCATGAAAGAAACGACAGGTCGATAGAATTGATTCAATCAGATTATTTAATCTGGAAACAACACATGTTTAATTTTACAATCATTTAATGTATGATCTCTCGTATCATTTTGAGTACAAAATAATCAAATACATAGTCCTACCACAAAGTCTGTCTTTCAAAGCTTTCTTTGTTTGAAGCATACGTCATCTACCACCAGATAATAACATTCATACAGTAGTTAAACACAATACAAAGCAAAAAGTATCGCTATAGCGACTAAAGACATCTTCCATAGTTTTGTTTACTTCATTCATCTGGATAACAATTGAAAACCCCATGGAAAGAACCTGTCGAGTCATTCTGAGATATTTAGTCTTTTGCGTTTTGTTAAAAAAAGTGTGTACCATCACAATTCCACTAACTATTTTTCATGAATGTTACAGCTAACATACTAAATTTAATATAAAAACATGTTCTTGCCATTAAAAATATTTACGTTATAAAAAAAATGCAACATTTTCAACTCTTTGATTTTCCATATTCATGCCATTTCTATGATCTGAAAGTACGTTCATTGAATAGAACGTATCAGAATTAGTTTAGTGAGAATACTAACTCATTTTTGATAGTTAACAGGTTCTCGCCGTGGTCTTTCGGGTCTTCAATTATTACAGTGATTTTTGCATTTTCTGTCTCCCTGGGAAGGGTGTCCATGTCGAGACAGATGTAGTGCATAAATAATGTAATATTATGTATAAGGTTTATACAATGATGTTTAGAGGTTCAGTGATAAACTGTGGTGTGGGTTTTATAATAAAAGTAAGAGTAAATATAAAATTAAAGTAAAATAAACATAAAGACAGATGGATTAAAAGTTGAGTAGGCACAAAAGGGATGTTTTCAATCTCTTTCCCAACAGCCCTTGCTTGTTTATCTCGCAATGTATATTATTCAAGAACTTTGAAGAGAATATTTCAACATTAAAAATCCTGTACTCTTCATTAGTTCGAAGTCAAGTCGAATATAATTCTTCTATCTGGTCCTCTCACTTTAAAATCCATATACAACTTAACTTACCCTTATAACCCTAGTGAAATCATCCAGAGGATATGGCTGCTTTTTCTTAAAATTATGCGCTCGAGCTGCACCGAAAATACCAGCGCAGTTCACCGTCACGTCTAATTTACCAAACTTCTCCTTTGTTTGAGCGACGGCCGTCTGGACATCAACTTCTGAGCAAACCTTTAAAAACAGTATAAAGTTTAACACTAGAACTATTTTGTACTGATAATAATTAGTATGGTTGCAGTGGTGGTTTTCTCTAAAGAGCGATTATGCAGTAAACTCCCATTCAAAAGGTTAGAAAATACCAATACTTCCCAAAATAGCGATTCAGCCCTTTTGCCTTTCCAGTGTCGATATGCCTAATATATAATTGGTAAAAGGAAAATAGTATTTTTCTTCATTAGCTTTCTGGCATCCAGCTTTGAACATTGGACTTCCACAAAAATCTGAGTTTTTACCTTGACTTATGTTCCTTTTTCCCTACAAAGGATGCCATCCGATGATTGGAAAATAAATGGTCTTCTGTTAGCCGTGCCACATACCAAGAATAGGTAGATCTAGGCGGTAATATGATAGTGTTTGTGTGATGACGATTTTTACCACAACATTCCAGAATCCAAGTTTGCGCCCCAACATAAATACTGGTAGTATGCATTGGGGTGGTCCTTTTACAGAGGTTTTGAGGTATATTGTGAAACCTCTTTCTTCCAATTTTGTTGATATGGTTTACTTTTCCTAATTTTAGAACTTGACCCAATTATACATATCGGTACACATTTTCTAATGATGTTCATCTAATGCTTTGTATATCGGTAGCACATGACTTTGGTTCAAACTGAAAATGTTAGATTACGAGATCTGTAAAAAGTGCGCCGGTTATATAATAAAAATATTATGTATTTTAGTAACAAATAAATTATATTTTTAAGTCAACTGGAACAAACAGTGCATTGTCGCCCATTTCCTTGCTTAATTCGTGTCCCTTAGAGCTGGGCAAGTCGCAGATGACCACCTTGGCCCCCTCCTTGAGCAGCCTCTCCGCAGTGGCCTTGCCGAGCCCTGAGGCACCCCCTGTCACCAGCCCCACCAGGTTCTGGAATCAGAGAAAATTACGCAATTTATAAATGCTATAAGTCTTCTTTTTTAGGTTTGAATTACGCATAATAAAATCATTTTATTAATTATAAAAGAATATTTTGTTTTAAAACCACAGCATTTATTATGATGAAGGCCATCCGGTTTCGCTTGGTTCAAGCTTCGTCAGGGCACATATAATAACAGTTATTCATCATAATAAATTCTGTGATTTTAAAACAAAGTATTCTTTTATTATTAATATAATGTCCAACCACCATGTGATTGCTTCTTACGAAAAAATCATTTTAACTTTAACTTTTTTATGTTTTCAATGTTTACTTCAACATTAATGAGTCTTTTTTTTATCTGTTATAAAGTAGAAATAATATTTAAATAAAGTAAACAGTTTAATTTTATATCTATTAAATGCTTAATTTTATAGATTAACTCCACACAGGAGGAAATTATTTCCGTTGGGGTCTGTCATATGTGAGGATGCTGTGTGGAGTGTCTTTTTCTTGAAAAAGTTGTAAGAGGAAGGAAACACAGGGACCGGCAAAACATTCCACAGCCGAGCTATTGAACACAAGAATAAGTGGTAGAAGTGACTCGTTCTCATGTGGCGAATGTCAACCGAGTACAAATGTTGGGTGCATGTTCGGCGTGTTTCCCGACTGTGCACCAGTGTCGAAGGGATCAATGATATCAGTTCCTCGGAGAATCTTCCATTTGTTTCATTAAATAAATACTAATAACTGATATTTGAAATAAAATCTAAATTCAGAAGTTCTTTTTTTACATTTTTATTTATTATACAATTTGTTTCAGAAAATAATAATTTGTTATATTCATATAGATAAAATATTACAATTTTTTATAAATAAAGATGTATCAAAATAAAATAAATATTATGAAAGAAAATTATTTTATATTCTGCGTTTGAATGTCAGATCTACAAAACTTTAGTACCTTAAACATTGCTGTGGCACGTGCACTTTATGTCCAAACTTTAAAATTTGAATGAAAAACGCCGAAAATTATGTTGACAACCTGCAAGCGAACCGGTCTCCTTAATGAACTAAACTCGTGCCAAAAATCACCTAATCTGGACTTTGATATATCCACTTCATCGCGATAATTTTTAATTCTACATAAAATTTAATTCTGAAGTTTGTAGGCGCGAAACGACTACCAGAATACCAAAACAATCAAAATGTCAGTTTTGAGAAGACGACCATAGATGATGCTTTTTCTTTAGCAGTTATTTTTTGTACAATTTTACTGGAACCAATGGCACAACTCCTCGTTATTCTTTTTTTTATTAAACTTCATGAGAGTATACTTTTATGCAAAAAAAAAATGTTACAATTGTGACGATGTAGATTCGATTATTTTTTCAATCCACACAGAGTCAAAGCTCGATGTGTAAAAAAGTTTTAAGCCGCGTGCGACTTCAATATTTGAATACTCTCTGTAAATAATAATGCAATTGTAAAGATTCGGCGATACACAAAAAACATTAGGTATAAGCTAGTCATTAGCTGGTATTTTTTTATTATATTTTTTTATGGCAATCATGTTATTTTATTTTTGATCTTTCTTTTTTTCTGTGTTATGTGCACTGAGTTGGTAGAGTAGTATCTATCCAAGGCATTGAAGTCAGTTTTTGACTTATTTTTGATGATTTTAACCTGACTCGGCGCACTTGGGCGTGGCAAAGACTAAAGGCTGATTCACACCAACGTCCGGATCCGCTCAGTGACGATATTGTTCCGCATGAGAGCTTATTGATATGGTATGAATATCGATCAAGGAGTATGTGGCAAGACAAAGTTGTGTGGCAGTATATCCTTCTGCCCACCCTTGTGATATTTAACTACTTAGTTAGTTAAATAATTATTTTGAATTGTAAAAATACTAATATCGCAGATTTTTTTTTATCAAAAACCATTTTTTATCACTAAATAATATTTTTATTAATTATTAAAAATATTATTTAGTGATTAAAAAATGGTTTAAAAAAATCTGCGTTGAAAGTATATTTACACTTCAAAATAATTATTTAACTAAATAAATAGTTAAACATCACAAGGGTGGGCAGAAGGATATACTGCCATACAACTTTGTCTTCTAAGCTCTCTTGCGGAACAATATCAGCACTGAGCGGATCCGGACGTTGCTATGAATCAGCCTCAAGATTACGGTATTTATACATCCATTCATATCACATATCAACATAATGTTTTTGTTTATTCGTATAGCCACTTTTCACAGTATTTTTATCAACAAAAATATAGCGTATAACCTAAAAACCCGTTTAGTTGTGTCAAGTTTAGTGGTATAATAAAAAATGTGGGTGGAGTCCCGCCGTGGACCAGGAGCTTAAGATCATCCTTACAGTATATAGAAGCGGTCTATGAAATTTGTTGTCTCTTTCTCTCTCATGGTGTACGACGTAGAAACCCGGAGAAAGTGATTTACTCCAAGTTTGTGTAGGATGGGTAAAAATAATTATCTCTCCCTCCATATATTGTCACTTGAAGGTTATATGTAACTAATGGGATTGCACCACCCTCTCTGATGGCCACTTCACAACTTCAGTTTTATTAGTGCGATAAAACTGTACAGTTCAAACCGAAGGTGTGTAGTGGCCTTAAGATCTGGAATAAATTTTAACGTAATCAAATACGCGTTAGGTGTCAATGTAAATTTTAAGAGTAACGACTGCCAACTAATTTGAAAGTTTTGTTAACACATTGATTATGTTTATGTGAAAGGCGCCATTCTATATTTTTGCAAAGGAAATTGAGGCCTTAGTGATAACATAAAGGTCATGCTGTTATGTTTGATAATGATACCTGATCATAATTAATTTGATCAAATTGATATTGATTCTAGCTGAGAATCGGTGGTTAGCGGGGGCGATTATTTAAATTTTAATTAATAACGGTGTAAAATTTGACAGTGGTTTAAACCACTTAGCGTATGTTTGCTTGTAAAAATGTGGAATAACTCCTTTGACCTAAATACAGTCGATATTATTTATGAGTTCATATTTTTTCAACAACAAAATTAACCTAGTTATTTTAAACACCAATATCTCACTGTGTGAATAGCCTTATTATAGAATCATTTTAAAACTACGTATTTTATATAATAAGACAATTAATGTTTATAAAAAATATAACACTGCCCTATATACATATGAGCTGTGGACACAATACCTAACAGCGCAATGAAACAAGTTGAGGGTTTGCTACAACAATGCCTATAGGCAACTTCTGCAACTTCTAAGATTCTGCAGTGCCTCTACAATCTCTATTTTTTAATAAAGCTTTATTTTTTAAATAAAGCAATGGTGAAAGATAACTAATAGAGTAGACCGATGTGGATTTAAAAAAAAATATGTAATGTGGTATTTTAGAGCAAAATTTCCTACACATCCGCTTATCGCATATTCACTATTTTAATAGGCTATAAATATAATATCACTCCTTGGAGAACTATCTTTTGTGTTTTGGTTAAAAATAGACCAAAAACTGTTTTTTAAATAACCAATTTACAGATAAAATCAAAAAAAAAATCTGATCTTAAAAACGATGGGTTATGCAAAGCTGTTTAAATATAAGCACACTTAACTCTGCAGCTGGCCAAATTGGGAACTTGCGAAATATTTCTTAAATCAATTAAACTACTTATGAAATATCATGTTTTTAAATCAATTAATATTACTCCGATAGTCAGCCAGTAGATAAGCACTATTACATAATGATGATAATATTCTCATCGTATTCAAATTATTTGCGTTGCTGTAAGCACTTTTGGTGACTTTGGTGGCGCGTAGCGGCAACACTGCCCGCCTGCTGTCAAAGTGACAAAATCCGAGGGCTGAGAGCCGTGGATTTGGAGTTCTTTCAAAGACTTGAAACCAGACAGAATCTGACTAAAATGTTCGTCGTTGGCCTGACGGGAGGGCTGGCGACAGGCAAGAGCACTGTACTCCAGATATTCAAAGAACACGGCATTCCGGTTATAGACGCCGATCAAATCGCCCGAGAGAGTGAGTGCACCAGATATATTGATCGATGCCCTATTAACAGAAATCCAACCTCAATGTTCTAGATTTCCGTTTTATTTATTATTTTCCATTTTTTTTACGTGTTGGTCTACTTAACTGTAAGATACGGTACATTTAAAACTGTTAAATAATTCTCAATTGGTGACATCCTGTAAATAAAACTGGTTATATCCTGTCAAAAATAAATTATGTCAACCCATTGAGAATTAAACCAATTAATGTATTTATCAATGTTTTATGACATTTTAACATTAATAAAAATATATATATTAACTCATATCCTACTTCGAATAATTTGTCAGCAGGCGCAGTGACAATAATAGGACGAGTTATAAAAGTTTGGCACAGAAGTATCTAGCTATACTCCCTGCCATGGCAATGGGACTGGGTGCCGCAACATTTCTGATCAGCCCTTTTTTATTTACTGAAAACAGCCATTTTTGTGTTAACCACAGCAATAAAGCGAAAAACACAAATAAAAAAACTTGATTGTTCTTGTGCGTTTGTTGAAACAACTCTCGAATAGCATCGAGCGGAATAGACAAGAACCTACAAATTTACTAGAAGCAACGTAGTATGTAATGTTATTGTTCTCATGGCTCGAGGCATTTGATCTTTGCACTGGCATAATAATTTTTCAGAAATTATAACATTCTACAGTGCCCTTGAGGTGCGCCATGCGAATCTGCCAAGTATTACACGGGTTATAGTAATTGTCAATTATCAAAATACAACAATAAATTTACTTTATCAATATCTCAGATTTTTATTTTGAAAGTCACTATCATAGTTTCTGATTTTAGAGGACAATAATTTTTGTTTATTCCATTACTATGTACTATAAGAATTGTCTTTAGCATGTCTACACCTGTACAAGATGTATTCTCAATCAAAATCATTTGCATTCTTTCTTAATTCTAACATAACGTCTCTGGAACGAGCTTTCCTCCAATGTACTCTCGGAAATACCAATTTTAAGTTAGAAATAAAAAGATTATTTTCACCAGCATAATGCTCCATTTCTACCCACCTTTATCTTTTCCTTCCCAAAGACACATGCCAAAGTGTGCCGCCTGAGAACAGATCGTTTTTGTGAACAACTCAGCTGTGGAATGGTTCGTTGTTAATATTTCCTTGGCAAGACACTCCATACAGCATCCCCCAAGATGACCGCCTCCTGTGTGGGGTAAACTTTTTTATAAATCCCACTAAGGTTCTGGGTTAGTTGGAATAATTTGCCTTTTCCCAATAATTTCACCTCTATACACACTACTATACAATAAACGTACTTACAATATTATATTTTGATTTCAGTCATTGAACCAGGAAAGTCAGCCTGGGATTTGATCCGGACTGAGTTCGGTGAAGAGATCATCTCCGAAGATGGAACCGTGAACCGGACATTGCTTGGAGCCATTGTATTTGATGATGCCAAAAAGAGAAACACATTAAATAAAATAACACATCCGCGCATTCAAAGGGTGCTGGCTAAAACTGCAATTGAAAAGTTCATCCAAGGACATGCATTTATTGTGATGGAACTTCCGCTTCTCTTTGAGACGGGGCGCATGATGGGATTCATGCACAAGATCATCACGGTTGTCTGGTACACACATCTTGTATTTACAATATTTTATGTAGTTCAACTTTTCTGTAGGACTCCCCACATTTTTATTTTTTTAAATGACGGAAATTATGCTATCCTATTGAGTACAGAATAGTTTAGAAATAATTTTCTTAAATACAACACAATATTTCAATTCTTCAACTTCAAGTTATGTACAAAAAGTAATTTGTGTAAGCTTATGCACGTAAAGTAATATACATTGAGTAATGTAAAGAACTTTACTTTGACGACTTTACAAAACAAAGAATAAAATTACCATATCACAGTACAAGTTTACTAGTAAGGGGTAGTATTCTTTTTTTTTTTTAATTACTGCAATGCTAACCAGCCCCAATGGGATTGTCAAAGAATAACCGCCGCTTAACCCTCAAAAGTGTTAATGTTATGTTAACTCAAATATATTGTGGTGGAATGTTTGTATTTATTTTACTTCATATTTCTACAAACTATGATTGCACAGGCTATAATAATTATGTCATTCATCTAATATCCCTCAACATCCTAGCCAAGAGATGATGTTATTCTGGCTGCCATTATTTTTGAAAATGTTTAGCAACAATGTGTTGTAACATCCCTCATCTTTTACTGTTCACTCGGTAACATAGTAAACATTATTAGTCATTAAAGGAATGCTTTACTTTATGAACCAGTTAGCATTTCTAGAAAATCGGCTGGCTAATCAATGCTATATACCTACCATAGTATATCCTACTTAATAATAATAATAATAATCAAAAACCCTGCGCAATGGGATGAAAAATTTGCTTTGGTTCAGTGTATTGTTTATTTGGTGTTTGACTGATACTTATTTTATTTCAGTGAGGACGATCAACAACTCGAGAGACTGTGCAATAGGAATGATTTTAGTCCAGAAATCGCCAAAAAGCGTATTGATACGCAAATGCCCTTGGAACAAAAAATAGCCAACTCGCAATTCATTATCGATAATACCGGGTCATTTGCCGACACCCGGAAACAAACTGAAAATATCATTAAGTTGCTTAAAACGCTAAAGTTTCACTGGTGAGTAACAATTTCAAATTTATAACATTGTCTTTGCTTCTACCTATTGTTGTTCGTTATGCGTGTGTTCAATATTATCCACAATCGTAATGTATTCGCAATTTATTACAAGCGTAAGGTAAGGCAATAACACATTTGAGGCAGTCAGCTAAGAAGTAGCACCTATAAAAACACCTAAATAGGGTTATCAATAAATTGCAAGGCATTTAAAATTATATTCTTAATCATACAGAAGTGGCCAGATCAATCAATAATGCATATTTCTATGAGTTATTTTCAATAGATCAAATCCATATATCTAAACTTAGAACACATTTATCTAAACTGAACATTTTCACCTCTTCTGTGCTGGCCCCCTTATTTTACGAATGGAGATATTAATTTGCATTTTTAATCAATTAACCTGTTAACCGAGCATGACTTATAAATACGTCAAAAGTAAACAATATCGAGTACGGGTGGGACTTATAAATACGTCCTCGAAATATATGTTGTACCTTTGAACAGACGGGACGTATGCTACGTTCAACAAATGTATGTCATCTGCACATGTACCGATGACACACATTTGTTGAATTTAAGACATGGAGGAAATCAGTAGCTCTTCGCTATTGTGTGGGGTTTCTATTTTCTTTGTGTGCTTTTGTTTATGGTTTTGTACACACGTCCTTACGAAAAAGTGCGTGCCCGTTGTATGTTGCGTAATTACAAAAGGATTTCCCCGGTTAACAGGTTAATAATTTGTCACTTAACCCTCAGCACTCAAGAATGGCGCTAAACTTCACTTTGTAGCATTCTAATACAAGCATACTACAAATGATTTATCTGTAAATTATCGGTAGTTATGAAAATGTCTAAGGTTTGCAGTGAATAAATTGTTTTAACTGTAATCTTTAAATTTAAAAAAAAACATACAAAAATGTGCAGTTTGAAAACCAACAAAGGCATTTTAGAACTTCTTCCTTAAAATTCCAGTATGCATTTCATAAAGAATTTAAAGGATTATCGGTCAAGTGATGTGTTCACTGGAAACCTTAGACATTTTCCTAACTACTTGTATAGAATTAACAGATAAATCATGTGTAGTATTGCTTATATAAGAAAGCCAAAAAGTGTGTATTTTGGGTGCTGACCCTTAACAGCGTAGAATGTGTTTGCATACAATCATTACTTTGCATAGTACTAATCATATAATTATATATTGAATATTGAAATAATATTAATAATCAAATCACAATATGTATTAGAAAAACACACAAAATATAATAAATGTTATTGGTGCAAAATGGGCTTGAACTCGGACGTATGGTCTGGTTAACTGAAGTATCGCCTCACCTTTCGGCTGTATTTTTCCACTACACATTATGTTTTTGAAATTGTTTACATTATTGCAATTTTGTTTCTAATAGAGGTGTTTTCTAATACACTTGACTTGAATATTACTTCAATATTTAATATCATCACAAGCGCTATGTTTTAAAAAATCTTCCCCGTAAAAAAGATAATTGTATTAAAAATATGCTTTAATCTTATTATATTTGTAGAGTAATATTGTTTTGGGGTAAAAATATCGTAAAACCAAAAAAACATGCTAACTATTTTTTTTTTATTCATTATAATTTCTTTTTTGATCCCTTTTTCAGCAATGTTTTTCGAGAAAATCGCATTAAGATGACTTAAATTTTGTTATCCGATAACAAACCTTGATTAAAAATAAACTTGTTGATAAACCAAGTCAAATAAAATAAAAAGCTGGAAAAATAAAATATACACTTTATATCCGCTTGCAGATCTTACATGTACTTTTTTATTACGTAACAATTTTTTTGTTCCTAATACATACGCGAATGCTACTTTGTTATAATTGTGCTGCAATGAAATCTCAGTCCATTATCCATTTCAATAGAAAACTGAGAGGAGAAAATAATAGATTTAAAATAATAAAATAATTGTTCAAAAAGTTTATTTGCCTCAATTCTATTGTATTCTTATGAAATGATTAAAGAGTTATACATTCATGTCTTCTACATTAATTATCATAACCTGTTAATAAGTCGTTTCAGGTTACGATAATTTATGTAGATGAGTTAATACATAATGATGCACAATATATTTTTATTGTACCCTGAGAAGGAGTATTTTTGTTCATGAACGAACTTTGCTGTTAATGTTTTGAAAACACTTAAAGCTGGCATTTGAAAATGTATTTCTTGTTATTTTTTTTCTAGGTTTCTGCGGGCTGGAATCGGAATTCTTGTATTTGGCATACCACTATTAGTTATCTATTTCACAATGTTCTTCAACAAGTGATCACATACTCCAAGACCAATTTTATATGCATAGCATAGGGGAATGTTGTTGTGTAGTATTTTTTTACTTACTAGAGCTGGTTATTTCATAGAAATGGTGAATTAAGTTAGATTTCAGTATTAAGTTTGTATTATTTTTTGTATTTAAAAGTTTTGGTTTGGATCTTTTTAAGTGTTTTACATTGCTAAAATCACATTATTTTTAGCCTAGACTATTTTAATTTTAAATGCGACCTTTCCAATATAATTGCCATTATTTCAATCAATCTTAAACGGGTACCTAATATTATTATTGTTTTGTTATATTAAATAATGATGAACTTTTTAAAATTTTTTATTTGATGCATTTCTAACCATTTCAAATATAATTTGAACAATCAACCTTTGTTAATTCCGATAGATTTGTAGAATATAATGCTAGTGTTTTCATTAAGTAGGAAAAGGTTATATTTTTTTTAATTTGAATAATTCATTTATACCATTCCTTTATAGATGTGCAATAAAAAAGTAGTTCTAAATAATCAATAATATTTATTTTTTAACTGTGTTAATTTATGTAAGTAGGTTTATTCCTGGTTAAAGTACATACACACAAGACATCAATCCCTATCTCCAAAGTGGTAGGCAGAGAGTATCATAAACAACAGATATCCGTCACATTTCACACAAGCGGTCTAATATTTGTGTATATGTAGGTAAGAATGGCGATTGTGCAATATTTTTTCTTGAGTTTTTATTTTTATGTCCCTAATTCAACTCTGTTTTAATACAACATAAATTAATTTGATATAATTGATCAAGTCAAAATTCACCTGTAATCATTTTATATCAAGTAAACAGAAAAAAATATATATATTTACAAAACCTAACATTTTACTAATAGAAATTTTCCATTTTGATTCCCTATTTTGAGAAGACAAACTAATTAGAAAATTTGTCCATCGAACTTCAAAGTACATTACAGTAAAATAGCAAAACAGAGAGGCTTTTCTGGTCTGATGTAAAGAATGTTCAACTGAAATTTAACACAGAGTTGGTATATACAAAATTTGGATGAAATCCGGGAGCTATTTGATTTTTTATCAATATTCACTAATTCCTACATTTTATAAATGTCAATATAATTTAGTGCATAAAAATTCTCAGCGTTGCATAAAGTTTCCCTTTTTTGTAATGCAAACGTTTGACAACATATATTTATTGAGCTTATTAGCGATTTTCTTCGATTCTATCATTTACAAGGAAAGTTGGGATACATATTTAGCTTCGGTAAAATATCGATATGTAGTGGACTCACAAGAGAGATTTGTGGATATAATTTTTTTTAGCTTGACATTTTCAAGTTCAGTTCAAGATCATAATAATATCTGCTAACAAAGTTATGTTGCTAATAATAATTATAAAATAAAATAAAAACATTTGAAATTTACAATTTATTTATTTTTGGTTATTCAATAATATAATAGATATACGTATTGTAAATAAAAATTGATTATACCTGTAATTCATGGTTATTATCAAAGATGGAATACTATCCCGAATACTAACCTTTTTCTGTAAGACTTTTATTTGAAGAAGAATATTATAACTTCAGAGAAGCGTTATTGAAAATATTTGAATTAAAAGAATAGTACCACGTAGTACATGGTAGCAATAGTAATAATAATATGAGCATCATTGAAAATTTTACCTAATTATGTTTAACTCTCACCACACCTCGGCCCGCTTCAGGCAGACATAACCCTCCACACTCCGACACCAAGCAAAAACAGTCTGAACCGTGTTTTATTCATAAAATTAATTACTCAATTGATAAATAAACTTTGTCCACCGTTAAACTACTTAATATTCCCGTTGCTATCCAAACTTTGAATGACTTAACATAATAAATATATTTTCATATTTAAATAACATAATCAAAACAAGTATTCTTAAATCTACATATAAATGCCTGGTAAAGACTGCTTTCACAGGTTTCACTAATGTTTGATAAATATGTATGTATGTAGTTGATTAAATCTAATTTACATTATTTGGCCTTCTGAAAGGGAATTCGTTTCAACCATGGAAATGGTTTAAAGTCCATATAGCAGAATGTCGATGTTTGGGTTCTTGGATCTCGGTCTCATGTGCTTGAACATGATCTGAAAAAAAAAGTTTTTTCAAATGTTCACCATAAATTACAAAACAATAATTATTGAAATGTCAAATCTTCCCACTGCGGTATTATACCGGTATAAAGGTACATATTGAGATGAGTCAGTTAAAAATGCAAATTGGAGTTGATTACGCCTAACTTAATCTTGATTTCTAAATGGAAAAGCAAAAAATCTACTGCAAAAATGATGATCTGAACTAGCTGTTGACATGCACGAATGAGTAACATTTTGAATAAAATAAGATTACTCGTGTTATCTGTATTTCACAGATTAAAATAATGATTGCTGCATTCGATTGTTATCCGTTGTTCATTCTGAGATTAGCATTAAAATATTTTGATATTAATTTTTTAAATAACATCTTCAACGTAAATATGAAACAGAAAAAAAACTAGAAACTAAAAAGAATAACGGTCGCAACCGAGACTCGAACTCGGAAACTCTGTTCTATCCGGGAATAACGTCTCTGCCAATTGAACCGTCAATTATTAGAAACCGGCATTTTAATTGAACTCATACTTTATTTAAAATATTATTTTTTCAATTTCTTTTGATATAGGCTGCCATTTTTGTAATGGTATACAAAGCTCTCAATGAAGTATGAAATTGGTTGAAATGCCAGTTTCTAATAAGATCTCGGTAGCTCAATTGCCAGAGGCGTTACTCCCGAATAGAGTAGAGGTTCCGATTTTGAGTATCGGTCGAGACCGTTATTCTTTTTAGTTTCTGGCTTTTTCTGTTTTATATTTACTTGAAGATTATTTCAATAATTAATATCAAAATAAAAAGCATAAAGCTCTAAAGTTTATTCTAATTTGATCTAGTACAAAAATATCTTCCCCTTAAAATTACCCAATATTGACTGCCCACCCTTTTCGAAATCACCACAGATGCAGTTGTTACTAAGCAAACATAAAATTTTCCATCAACTATAATTACTAAAGGTAATATGGTACCAACGGTTGAAATTGATGATTCTGGTGATATTCTTAGATCCAGGCACTAAGAATTACATTGATGGCAAAATTAAAGTTAGTTTACAAACCTTGTTTGTCAAATGAACAACTCCGTTAGAAGCCATCAAGTCGCACTTCTTGATGGTTGCGGATCCAATCTGATTGTCCCGGAACTGAGCGGTGAACTTGTCATCGATGCAGGTCAGGGATGCGGTCCAGGGGAAGTTGTGGAGGCCGGCGCAGCATCTCACATCTGGAATTAAATCATTGCACGGAATATTTGAATTTTCATTGCTTTTCAGAAAGGGTTTTGCACTAGCCATAATGACAATATAATATATCGTTCCTGGAAAAGTAAAAGGTGAGGTTGGATCAGTTTTTTTTTCTGCATCGAATGCTCTGATTCTCGTTTGATTCTGACTTTTGTGGCCCTTCAGCCATCTAAAATATATTTATGTACCATTTGGGAGAAAGCTTGACTCAAACGACACAAGTTTGGGACTTTGTTTAGCTTTTTGCCACTTCAGGTAACTCAGTGAGAGCATTGAGTCAATTAAGTTGACTTTTTTTCCAAAATCCAACCAGGTACTGAAAACTTAGGAATTTTATTATAAAACAAAGAAAACTTCACAGTGTTCTGGTGTAAACTTTGCAAAATGGCGCTACAGCCCTTTTGCCTTTCCCGCAACGATAGGTATGTTTAATGTTGTAATATGTACGAACATTATTAAAATCTTAGTAATATATATCAGAAACTACATTCAGACAAACTTGTTTATAATGATATTGCTGCTGTAATAAGCAAAAACCCTGTGCAAATGTATGGCCCTTTACATGGAATCGATTACTGTTATTATGAGTGTTGTTTATGGATAAACAAAATAATATTTGGTACCCACTGAAACATTGCCAACCACTGAACAGGTATTTTTTTTTTTTTTTTTACATGAATACCGCACAAGAGTCTCAACTGCTCCCAACCGTCTAGAGCCAGTGTGAGACTATGGCATCCCCAAATTGGGTATGTTGTGAGGCTGAAGGTAGTGGGGAGGGGAAGGAGATCGGGAAGAGGAAGGTTGGAAAGTACCTGGCTATTCAGATCTGGTCACCAAACACGGCTTAAGCCATTTCAAGCAACGTTTCGATTCTGAATGGTGGTCTTTCACCAGGGCGATACTTAGAGTATCTACCACTCTGGAACGGCCGCGAAATATACTTGTTATTATTTTTATATGAATTAAATGTGTTATGACACATATTAATTAAATAAAAGTTATTGGCGCACGCCAGGTTTGAACCCGCGACCTTTGGATTCGTAGTCGAGCGCCTTACCACTCGACCGCGGAGGCCGCCAAAATTTCATCAATTCCCAAGAAGTTTAATCAATGTACACCGATTTGAAAGAAAACTGATTTCCCCAATTTATATAAGACTTTCCACTCGTGAAAGACCAATGAAATTGACTATCTGTTCAAGAAAGGATTCTAATATTTGAAAGTGTTTGATCAATTTCACCAGAAGTAAGGAAAAATTGAGCTTACTTCGGGCGCATGGGCGCGTCAGCAAAACACTTCTATCAGTTCATCTCTTCAGTGTTGCAAACATTTTGTTTTTCGCTAAGGTAGACCCCAATTCTTGGAATAATAAAAAAAAACTTAAAAAGAGGACTTAATATTTGTGGTTGCATCAAATTACAGCCCAGTTAATGGACTAAACGAAGTTTAGTCTCATATTTTTCTTTCATCTACAAACTCATACAAAATATATAAATAATATTAGGAAATAATTTTCCTCAGGGCCTATGTAATCTTTGGAAATGCTGTGTGGACGGTCTTTTTGAGGAAAAGAAGGATTTAACTGTGTGTTAAAGAGGCCCATGTTGTAGGAGGGAGAAAACACAGAGGCCGGTAAATCGTTCCACAGCTGAGCTGTTGAACACAAGAACAAGTGATAGAAGCGACCCATTCTCATGTATCGAATGTCGATAGTGTACAAATGTTGGGCGCGCGTTTGGCGAGTATCCCGACTATGCACCGGTGACGAAGGGATCAATGAGGCAAGTTCCTCAAAGCATCTTCCACGTCTGTGCTCCAAAGATTGTAATTCCTCTGTTAAGATATGAAAATCTATCAAACGGACTGCCCGCTTCTGCACAGAGTCAAAAGGTTTTTGAGGTGGCTGCCAAATTCAACAGTGGGGCGAATTGATAATCTTTGTGAAATGTAATCTTGTTAATGATTAAATAAAAACAATCGATAAATACATCGCAAAATCATACTTAGAGAAATACAATTGTAACCCATCTTAAATTAAAAATTCATACCAGATAGATATATAAAATAGTAAACTAAAAGTAACTTGTAACTAGTAAAATTATGCAGCAATACTGATAAATATAATTAAAGTAAAATCATGGTTTACTACCCCTTACATCCCAAAAATAGTATAAGCCATAGAATAAGGAAACAACTTGTAATTAGTCTGAAGATGGCAGTTATAAGCTGAAACCGGTCCAGTCAAAAAATAAAAAAGTGGAATAAAGTTATAAATTTGTTTTTATTTAATCATTAAAATCAAATTCCACCAGGAATTAACAGTTACAAAATTAGAAATAGTAATCTTGTTAACTTACCTTTGAAAGTGTGTCTGGTCAGCAAGTTGGTGACTGTTTGCTTGTCCCCAAGTAGTTCTTCGTACTCGGCATTTTCCATAGCTTGGAAAGCCTCATTCACCGGAGCCACGAAGGTTATGTCTTTCTTATCTCGAAGGATTGCCTCCATATCCGAGCCAGTAACCACCTTGAACAAAGAAAAGTTCGCACATAGAGAAATTGTTATAAATTAAATTATAGAAAAAGTTTTTGTTGTCTGAAGCACCAAAAAACTCTCAAGCCGTGAGATCTGCTGTAATGAAATTTGAAGATATTTTTCTGTCTGAAACTTCAAATACAGCAAAATATTTTCAGGCTCTTTACTCATGAGCTATAGAGCTTTGAAATATTCATATAAATGTCAAATAAGACAAAACTCATAGTGTTTATTTTACATTTTTCGTTTTGTTCAATTAAAAAAATATATAATAATTTGAGAAAAACTAGTGTAACATATTTTATTTTTATATATTCTTTATTCCAAAATGTGAGGTGATTTATTTTAATGTTAATGCTGGGACTCTGTGAGACTGGCATCCCTAATTGGGGTATGTTGTGTGGCTGAAGAGGGTGGATGGGGAAATAAATGGAAAGAGGAAGGTTTGTTGAGTACCTGGCTATTCAGATCTGGTCACCAAATATGACTAAAACCATTTAAAGCAACTTTTCGATTCTGAATTGTAGTTTTTCACTGGGGCGATACTGAGAGTATCTACATTTGGCAAACTCCCACAAATCTCATAATGCGTATACATACATAAAAATAATTGTGAAAAATGTATTAAAATAAGAATGGTACGCAGTATGTCAAATATTCAATAAAATAAAACAATATATCAAAAACATTAAAGAAAATAATCATTATAGCCATTAGCGCCCTTGAAAAAGTTATCCATTTATTATTATGTCAAATGATCCATGTCAGGTTCCGTAGACAAAAGTATTCTGCTATCACTGCCATTTTCTATTGATAGAACTACTCGTGATAAAGAATGAATACATAAATAAGTAGAAGTGGTGAATTCACTACAAAAAGTATGCTGATTTCAATTATTATTGAAAGGAGTGGGTAATGTTTGAATTGTGACATTTTAAGGGAGCATGATACGTAATAGTAGAGTAAATGTAATTTTATATTCATTAGTATACAATATTCACTTACACAATGTAATAACATATTAAAACTATCGCAAACAGTTTTTACTTTGAGGAAAAACCTTTTAAATACATAGCGCATTTAATATCAAACCGCTCAAAGATTCGCTGCGCAAATACAAATAACATACCTAAATTTAAAAGTAAGCATCAAGATCACAACATACGCCCATGTTTAAATCAATTAATATAAGAACAATATTCAAGTCAGTGCTTATAAAATGAAGTTTACCTTGTGCAGCATGGAAAGTTCGGGATGAGCTTTGATCAGGTCCAATATGGTTCCATCAATGTTCAACAGAGGTCTGTCAATCTGGTGCAGTACATTGTCGCACTGCTGCGTATCGAAGTGCAGGAGTCTTGCACAGTTCACCGTCGCGCGGTTGTAGGTGTTAACAAATGGAGGGAGCTGCAATATAATAATGCGATAATTCAGTTTATTTATCGTCGTTTTTACATGTTACATAATTATTTTTGAGTTCTAGCGACTATCAACCTAGGCGCATGTCTTTTATATTATTCGATTTCAATTATTCATTAAAGAACGATTCAAACCATTTGCTTTGATGTGTGATAGTAAATACATTTTTTTTTATTAAAAAGAAGCTATAAACCCTTAGATCCATAGGATGTGTTGAAACGGGTGTAAGTCAGTTACCTACTGTGAGTTCGAAATCGACTGTCCAACAGCTAGTCAAGTGTCCTACCCAAAGCGGTATCGACCACCTCATCAAACTGTACCAGAGCTTTTACTGTCTGTAGCCAGTGAAATAGTGACATATGTTGCGAGGGTGAAGGAAGTTTGGAAGTAAAAAGGTAGATTGGAAAGTACCTGGCTATTCGAATCTGATCATTAAACATAGCTAAAGCCATTTCAAGCAAAAATATTTTGATTCTACAAGGTTTTTTCTCTCCAGGACAATACTTATAATAGAATATGTATCTCCGAAAGTCGTGAAAAGTATGTCAGGTAAATTTTATATTTTAAAATGTATCATTTTTTAATCTATTTTGCTATGTAGTGTTGGACCTAAAAACATAGCATATCTGTAGAAATTAATTTGAAATCTCTCTTGAATGACCATAGAAGAAAAAAAAAGAATTCTTACTGTTGAATAGAGATTTGTCCTTAATTGAGACCGGTCCAGGGTATCAAGCATCGAGTTATCTTCCATTCCGCAGCTTTTAAGATTTCCCTTTGTAATGTGATGCAATACAAAGTTTTTCAAATCCCTCTTTGAGTGTTTATCCAACGGAGTAGTGCTGGCGTAATCTTCAAACACGTTGAAAAGAAAGTTTCAAGTAAAAACAAGGTCAAAAATATAGAGTAACAAATAAAACAGTAAGTATAATTTTTGCCTTTGTTTGACATATTCGAATTAAAGGTACCTTCATATTCTAACACATTTTTCATACGATTATTTCCTGCTTTTCTGAGGAAAGTCTCAATTGCTACGTCAGTTGGAATGAACAATGTCACATCGGACCAGCTATCCATCTCACTCTTCAGACCAGCTCTCTCGATGATCCCAAGGAACTGAGTCAGATTCTTCTTCTCTAATAAATTGCTAATCGGGAATGCTGAAAATAATTAAAAATAATACAGAAATAGCTCCTTTAACAAAGCAAGTCTCATAAAACACTTTGATACCAGAAAAATGTCAAGGGATCATGAAAAGATAGTGGAGTTGCACTAATTGCAATAATTATTCTATCCAAACAATTGTACAAAATGCTTGATTTTACAGATATTTGTCTACTTTATTAGCACTCTTATCAATAATTGTATACTTTTATATTGACTTGCACTATGAAAAGCAAAACTGATTACGGGAGTATTTCACCACCTCCGTATAGTAAGCTTAATCATACGATAAACAAATAATATACACTACTTAACAAGTAACGCTAATCGACAGTTTACTCAGAGGTGGTGAAATACCCCCTAAACGAGATATCACTACCTACTTATATTATATTGCAATGTGTTTTGATCTATATAACGTACTCAATGATATTATTATAGAATAGCACAATGCAAATAAAATATTTGGCCAAAGAGACAGAAATCAATGTTTTTATACAAATCTTACGAATATTTTAACAATGCGTGTATAACAAATATTTTGTTCTTACCAGTTTCTGTCACCATAACTTCTTCAATGATGTGTATAACGCCATTGGTTCCCACCAAGTCAGGCTTGATTACACGCACATTGTTAATAGTATATACCGTTTCTCCCAATTGGTCCTGAAATTTTTGTTAATTTAGTATTTATTAAGACTCCTCACAACAGTTGCAAACTCCTTTTTGGAAGTGCATCAAACATAACAATCAACATCACAACACCCTTACTAACAATGATCTTACAGAAAAATATATAATTTTTGCTGTTGCTGGAATCAAACTTGTGTCCTTTCATCCCAAAGTCAAGTGGGAATACCATTATACTACAAATGCTATCAATGTGTTGTTTGAAGTATAACTATTAGGAGGAAAAAAATAGCTGACATATGTGACTTACAGGTTCAGCAGTTGCATCACTCTCCACGGTGATTCCGGACATAACCATAATTTCATTTAGAGAATCACTCATTCTTATGGTCTTTCCTTCGGCAGTCAAAGAGCATAATGGCTCCGGTGTAATGTGATGCTTAAGGAGATCTAAAAGGAGACACAGCATTGAGACATAAAACTGTACTATAACAAATATATTAATTTTGTTACCACCCATACAATCTGGAAAAATGTGGAACAAAAAAAACATTTTGAATCTATATATATTTCAATGCTATTTAGCTCAAGTTTTTTCTGAAATAAAGTGGAATTATTTTTATATAAAAAGGTATACTTCCCATTTAAAAAATACAACCCACACACATAACCATTAATTTCAGTTTTTGCCACCTAGCGGTCACTAAATTCTCACCAGCCACCTTACTCGACGGAGAACAGGAGGCATTAAATCCCCTATAACTCCAAAAATTTTAAGTAAATGAAAAGTTCAAGTTTTAAATGACATAGCGAGCTGAAAAAAAGTTGTGAGACTCTCGTACTAACAGAGGCCACAATTCGAGACTTTGCTGCTTTAAGTTAGAAGGTTTATATTTATACTTATTGCACAGCTACTGTTTCCGTCGTAAAGTTGATTTTGGAAAACAGAATCCAGATCGTCAAAAGCTTTGTTTGTTGGGGCAAAGATGGTCCAGTCTTCATCGTCACTAATGAACTCGTCCAATCCAGACCTCTGCAGCGCTAGAATATAATTAATTGTATATTTTACAAGTAGACCAAGTCTCACAAATTAAATTGAACAATTACAAATAGTTTGAATGGATTTAACCAAATATTTTGATTTGGAGAATTTTTGTAAAATGTTATACTTTCTAAAATAGGTTAGGCAAATGGTACCTGATTTTGGTCGAGGTTCAATCGTGGAGACTTATTACGATCCACCACGAGGGGTTTTAACACTCTCGTTCCGAAGGGGGGTTCTAATGTCACCCGGGCGAGAGTTTAGTGCAATATCTTAGATAAAAGATTACTGAAATATTATGAATATACTTCTCTCTAAGTATTACCAAAAACACATTTAAAAAAATAAATCAAATGGGGCAACTAAGTCATCCCCCTTTGGATCGTACGTTTGATTTTAACTTTTAAGTACATAAAAGGTTAACCACCCATTTTTGTAGTATATGAAAGTGTTTTTTTTCTTTTTTTGTGAATTCCTACTTCGAATTTTAAATTTTATTTGAATGTGAATATTAATAAGTTAAATTGTTCACTAGGAGTGCTTAATATTATATTATTATTTAACTTTGTTTTTTGGTAAATTTCTATTACTACTTTAGTTTGTATTTTTTTCTCTATACATATTGATTTTCTCCCTATGTATTGTACTGTATTGCATTTAAATGTCTAATTTTCAATATCATGTATGTTGGGATTCCTTTTCAGTTAGATATAAAAAATAATAATGATCAAAGGACCTAATAGTTTTTGAAACTTACATTCATAGAAGTTGCTTAGTTCAGGTGTGTCTTTCAAAATGCTTATCAGGGATTTTTTCACAGGCATCTGTGAAACATTGAAAAAATAATAAAAATATTCACAAATGAAGAGTTACTCAAGTAAAAATTAATAATCAAAGAATGTTATTGTTATACGCACCAGTACGTGATCCACTTGGTGAATCATTCCTCCCTTGGTGGCGACATTTGGAGAGACAACCTTGGCACAGTTGACCAGCAGAATAGAATCGCCTGTGGACGTATAAGCCTCTTGCACGTTCAGTGAAGAATTAGTTAAGCTAAAAAAATATTTTAAATTTTACTTTTCACGTCTGTCTCATGTCTCGACATGAGATACATCCTAGTGAACCCCAAATTTGCAGTCGACTTTTTGGATAAAATTTTTCTCACTCCTTAGGTCCTAAAATATCCATTCATCTAAAATCATGGGAAGCTCTAGAAAATATATTTAAAGCCATGGATACCACTCAAACTGTATTTATTTTAAACCAACCTTCTCAAGGAGTCTCCTGGTTTGATTTTATGCACTCCGCTAATCATGTGACTCCCCAGCATCTGCAGCGAGGTCATCTCGTTCAAGTCGCCGGCATCCCTACGGCGCCGTGCGAGGTCAACACTTCCCACCCACAAATTTATGTTGTTCTAGAAAATCAGGATTAATTCAATAACTGTCAGGAGTGAATAAAAATGAGTTTATGTAAAATGTATTCATAAGTATTACTCTATCATGATTTTAAATAATTGTCCTTTAATCAACATAGTATTTTTTGTCAGTTTTTTTTTTTGTAAGAGACTTTTCGCTTTGAGTAAACAAAGAATTATTGGTCAAGTGCTTACAGTTTCCAGCATGTGATTGGAGAACTTCTCGAAAGCTTCATTACTGGGAAGGAATAGGGTGATATTTTCTTTCTTAATGTAGTCTTCCTCGCCATCCAAAACGTTTATAAACTGGGTGGCGTTCATGTTCACTATTGTTTCCATCATTGGTAAAATATCCACCTAGAAGTCAAAACAATACATTTTAGCGATTAAGTATTATCGTAAAAATAGAAGAAATGTGTATGCAGTTACTATTGTCATATTATTACTAACCTTTTCACAAGTTCCTTTAAAGGAGTTTTCATACCCTGCGCAGCATTCAAAAGTGGTAGTCGTGGTAACCTGTCTGTCTCCTACCATTTGACTAAAATAGTAAAAATATATATTATTTCTATTGTGTGACAGTCATATATTTGTTCACCTCATAAATATTATATATCCAGATCATCGATATATAAACTGCTTAATGATTCAGATATATATTCAAAAACATTGTGGCACCCATCCCACTACACCACTTATTTTGAAGTTGAATACCTAATCTTTGCAATAAAATATTATCAAAATGTTAGTTATCTCAGAAGGACAGTGTGAAACTTCCAGTTGATTTTCCCTGTGAATTGAATTGTGGCACGTTAAAGATTTTGTTTGGTTTGGTGAATCTATTATCTAATTAAATATAACAGAAAACAACTTATTAGAAAATTACCATTTTTATACTTATCACAATACCGTCGTTGGAAAGGCAAAAGGGCTTAACCGCTTAAGAACCATGCCCGAGTATACTCGGGCGGCTATTATGTGCAAAAATACGCACACCCGAGGTAACTCGGGCAAGCTTTACATGCAGAAAAGACCACTCTAGAATATACTCGGGTGAAAATAAATACGATTTATGGTATTTGAAAGCGAGACAAATGACAGCTGCGATGATTTGAGCAAAGTAACACTCCCCCCTCTATCTCCAAATCTCCCCAAATCGAGTGATAACATGCGATATTATTCGAGTTAGTACTGCGCAGTTTTTCGAGTAGTGAGGTTGTGTGTTTTTTGTTTGAATTACGTGATTCAATTTTGATTGATTTTATCGATAATCTTTTTTATATTTTACCTTTTTATAGATTTTATACCCTATGAATAAAATTGAATATTTTGTATGAATTACTTTTATTTCTAGACACACACTATGCACCATAATATAAACTTTCAGTCCCATTTTTGGCCCGGAATGGCTTTTATAGAGGATATATATGTTCAGTAAACAAAATTCATTCATAAAAAGGTGTTTTTTTTCAGTTATTTTATTTTATTTTTTAATGATTACTGAAGGGGTTAAGCAACACTTTGGTCCAAAATGAGTTAAGTATGCAGTTTTGATTAGTTTATTTTTCTGCATCAAAAGCTGTGTCTCTTGTGTGATTTTGAAGACTTTTGTGGCCTTTTAGCTATCTAAAATATATTTACCATTTGGGAGAAGGCTTAACTCAAGCGACACAAGTTTGGGATTCTCTTTAGCCTTTTGTCACTTCAGGTAACTCAGTTAGAGCATTGAGTAAACTTAAACCAGGTACTGGTGACTTATGAATTTTATTGTAAAACAAAAAAAGTGCTGTGGTGTTAACTTTCCAAAATGGCGCTTCAGCTGTTTTGCCTTTCCGGCGACGATATATTGATTACCTAAAACCACGGAAACTTTTTCACAGATAACTGAAACAGTAATTTTTACACTGTTTGAGTCGGTTTTTAAAACAAATTGAAAGTTTATGATATTAAGTATGTGCTTACCTGAGAATGCATTCGTATGTCCCGGCGGCCAGGGTGCAAGTGTTTGAGGAGACACTGCGGATGATCGGGCTGCTCTTCAGCTGCTCCATGGCTTCGTCATCGGCATTGGTCTTCTTTATAGTCTTCCGGACACACACGTGCGGTCTAAAATCGATTAAATTACTTGTTCAAAAACCAGTTCATACAATTTTTTGAGAACTATGTAGAAAGAGAAGAAAACCAAAAAAAATCATCCAGTACTTAACCAGCTGATGATAAAGGTTCATAGATCATGTTTTGTAGAAAATAAAAAAATACCAGATATCAACATCCTTCTCAAATATAAAATCCCAAGCACCATTCTACAAATTACTCAGCAAACAACGCACACTAACATCAAACCCTTTTACAATCGAGACATCTACCAACATAACATACGAAACAACAATAAAATTCACATTTAACTTACACATACCACAAACTATGGAATAAAATCTTTAAATAAAAAAGTAAAGATTCACATGTATTATTTATTTTCAAAAATTGAAAGATTTGAACACTTGCTCACATTCAAAACAAATATCAAAAGGTGTTTCGAAAACTTGTAAAAAGTACACGTGCCAGATTCCAGAAAATAGTAATTAAATGATTTGCATTAAATACAATGTTTTACCTGTGACGGAACAAATCTGATATTTTATAATCCTAGCTTTGTTTTCATCTGCATCAATAATTAGCAATGGTGTTATTTTGAATCCAAACAAACTCGTAAACGGTATAATGGTATAGCATATATAGGAAGCATTTAAGGGTGTGAATTCTACCCACAGTATTTAATTAAACATTCTAGAATAATTCTAGACCATAGGTTCTCAAAGTGGGCGATAACGCCCCCTTGTGGGCGTTCGAGACTTTTCAGGGGGGCAGTAGAAGACCCAGAGAAAAAATAGGGGTGTTGGCAAAAATAATATGGAACCAGTTTTAGTTCTTTTCGTTTTCAAATTTCTACCGACTAGTACTTTTTTTTTGGCGAGGAACGTTTCTCAATTTGCTAGTACTTTTCGAAAAAACACCAGGAACCGGTTCCAAAAAGAACTGGAACGGCGTACGCGACAAATGGTAAGTAAAAAAAAAATATTCTCAAAGTGGGCGGTGGGCAAATGAAGGTTGAGAATCTATGTTCTAGACAATTAAATCTGTAAATCTGTTCCGCAAGGAAAAGGGAGATGAGCCAATAAAATCGAGTTTTGAGTTAAGTATGCAGAGTTGTTAATTAGATACAATAGGAAAAATTAGATGAGTCAGAAAATAAAATGATGTATTATTTTTTGAAAAAGGACATGTGACGTAATTTCATACAAAAAAAACCTCATCTTTGTTTTGGCTCTCCAGAACATCTGCGTTTATTGACTCATCCCTCTTTTTCTTTCGCACACAGAAATTTAGAAACAAAAAATTAAGATTTTCACTATTTGAAAATTTGGAACCAACCACAGAGATACAGAGGTAGCACAGCTAAGGCAAGTGAAGTCAGTATTGTAAGAATTTTAACTGACTTCTCTAAAAAGGCGCGGCTAGGGATTTCATAGCCACACCTTTTTTACAAACGTTTTAGTACATTAGGGTTGCCACAAATCATTTTAATTAGCTTGATCTTGAATTTGAAATAAAAAGTGAATACATGAAGCATAACAATTATATTATTGAATCATCGCTATTTTCCACGTGGACCCATGAGGTATAGCTTTTACCAATGGTGAAGTTTTGTAAACTGGATGACAGAACTTTTATTTACCTCTTTTTTAAATTACATTAAGTATTTGATAGAATACATTAAAAAACTTCTTTAATATCATATTTAATCGTATGTCGGTGATATCATACAGAATTTCATCACCGTTCAACCACTCGTTTTTGGCAGGTTTCCCATCGGAAAATTACTAAATACACACAGATCCATAAATTTATATCTTTAAAGTATTAATGTTTTGAGACAAGAGAATATTACGTAAGTGATCAAAGTTGTAAATTTTACATGAATACAAAAAGTGTGGTAATTACCTCTAAGATTTCTGTAGTATTATTTAATTATTTTCCGAAGGCCTAATCCCAAATATAGAAAAAATATTAATAATTTTCAAGGAAGTATGAGATTGATAAAAATGGTTAGTAAGATAGTTTTTTTTTTTTTTTAGGTTTTTTACATTTTATTTAAACAATAATTATTATTATTTTTAAATTATTAAAAAAAACAAGTTTTTGTCCGGTTAAAATCTTCATTTGAAAAATGTTCTAAACAGACAGTACTGTGGAACTTGGGAATCCAATCTCCCCGCTCTATTGCACGAATCCAAAGTTGTCGCCTTATCTCATCTTTTGGGAATCTTAAAATAGTTAATAAAAAAAAACGTTTATCACACCAAAATATATTTAAGAATACGGTTGTTTTTTGTGTAGCCGAATTGTTCTCGCCTACAAGTCTGAGATCCGGCCATTTTGATATAATTTGTAAACAAACAAACAAAACGATACCAAAAAACACCATTTAAATGATTTACAAATACAAAACGTATAACATAACGTTTGCTTAAATAAGAGTGAAAGTTTATAGTTAATATAATGTATATATATACTTATATAGGTACTTGATTATTCGATAACCACGATAGTAACGCGCTGTCATAAATATTTTATAAACTACGAATTAACGTGTGAAAAGTAATGTGTTTAACTGATTTTTGATGTATTTATACATGCATTCATAGGACATGTCAACGTAATGCTTGGTTTATTTGTATAACCACTTTTTCACTGTATTTTTTTCAATGTAAATATACGACATAACCTCAAAAAAGCGTTCGCATAACAAAACCACAACAGAAGCAATATTAAATGATTTATATAGTCAACACATTTAACAAAACGAATAGCATAACGTGTACTTAGATAATAATGGACGTTTATAGTATTTATGTACTCAATGATACGATAATTCAAACGCGATGTCAAAAAAATATAAAACACTACGGGCTTACCTGTGAAAAGTTATGCTTTTAATACCATTTTTGGTTGTATTTTTACATGAATTCACAGAGCATATAGACATGTTGTTTTGTTTATTTGCAAAACCTCTTTTCCACCGTATTAATCAACCTTATAGTAACCAAAAACAATAGATTTAAATTTAACGTCAAACCGACAACTTTGACGTTAATTGCATCGTATTGAATGTAGGCGGGAACGATAATCTTAGAACATCCTTACGTTCCGTTCAAGCCGTCAAAAAAATGTGTTGTCTCTTTTTCTCTCATGGTGTATGACGTAAAAACAGGGAGAAAGTAATTTATTATTATTTAGGATGGGTTGGGTAATACAAATTAGCTATCCCTCCATTAGATTCTTACTCCGAGGAACCAACGCATAGCTGGCAATCGACAGAATCTATAAATACGCAAATCTGTAAATATCTTCTATAAAATATAAAGGTAATTCGTTGTTACCAGCATCCTGCCTAGTGGTGGTTAAGTAAAGTTATACTTCGTGACAATGGGCAAGTGCGCCTTATCTGTGTCAAGTCAACAACCGATATTAAATAACGGTGAATTCTGTTGCGGTCCGGCAAAATCGAGGCTTTCAAGCGATGCTGTACCGCTTGCAGTGGTACACAAGCCGAGGGTTGCAAATTTAACATTTATCCGCACACGTCCGGAGCCAGGGAGATTGTAGGATCCTCAATCGGCGTGTTTTGTGAGGCTGAAGGGAGGGGAGGCTGAAGGGAGGGGGAGGGAAAGAAGATTGGACAGAGAAAGGTGGGGAAGTACTTGGCTATTCACATCTAGTCAACAAACACGGCTAAAGCCAGCTCAAGCAATGTTTCGATCGCGAATGGTGGTCGTTCACCAGGGCGATATTGAAAGTATCTACCACCGCAAATATACTATATATTATTATACATTAGTTAAATGTCAAATAACACTATCAATTAGATAGATTAAAAAAAACGAACCGCGCCGGGATTCAAACGATTTTTCGTAGTCGAATATCTTAACTGCTAGACCACAAAGGTCGTCAGGTAATATGATTATTAATTAATATTTTTTACTATTTGCTTTTATTTTTTAGTTGAAGTATGTTTAAAAAAACACATTATGTACGAGTATATGCGTTAGTGTTAGTTCTTCCGGAAATCAGTCATAGAACAATATCTCCGAAGCGATTTTAAACACTTGTAGTTTTTGGGGTATGTGAACAATTGGAAAATGGCCCCTACCATCACAAAGGTTGTCCATCCCTGCTGTACTGACTTGCTTAAATTGCGCATATAGGTATACCGCTAACAGCTCCGTTGTAACCAGGGCCGTGCTTAAGTTTCGCGCCGCCCTGAGCAGGTAAATCCCACCCCCTCCCGCCAGCTTCTAAGGTTTTCGATCGCATGACAAGTTTATCATCACTGTCGTTTGATATTGAATTCATAGCACCCAATACCCTCTACCACGAGAAAAACATATACTACGATAGGTAGGCATCGTACCGTATCGACCATCTCCTAAACTCTTCATAACCATTGAGTTGGGTCTTGGATGCCTTAGTCATATTTTCCACCTATAATACCCTTGCTTGAAGATCTGACTTATTCATTTCACATACTTTCCTGGCATATCCTTTTATTTATTTATTTTTAAATATGAATACTACATAGTCTTTAGAACTTCGGCGAAATTCCACCCCTTAGAATTTACGCCCTAGGCAGCTGCCTAGGTTTCCTAGGTCTAAACACGGTCCTGGTTGTAACCTTTCCCTATTTCTCATAAACGACGCATGTAAGTTACTCGTGAAAGCACAAAAAAGTATAATAAAAATAATTTTAAAGGTACCTATAAGAACTCCGTCAAAAGAAATATTTAAAAACTTTAATGTTCTCAGTTTTACAAAAGTATACTAAAAAAATATCTACTGAATTTTAAAGGAAATAAAACTGAGTACCTTACTTACTAACACACTCACACTACAAGGAAAAAAATCTTACATTTAACTAACATTCCAAGATTAAATACATCTTTTGACAAGAAAAACCATAAATTCAAAGCTACCAAATTTTATAATACTGTTCCAAACTCAGACCAATAATATACAAGAGAGAGCGCTGCTGTAGTCATTTTTGATGAGTTTTGCCGGACTCGGCTAGACCTGAGCGTGGCTAGGACTAGGGCTACGGTATTTATACATCCATTCATATCACATGTCAACATAATGTTTTTGTTTATTCGTATTACCACTTTTTCACAGTATGGTTATAAACAAAAATATATCATATGGCTTAAAAAACCGTTCACTTATGTCCATTTATGTCGCATATGAAAACGTGTGGGCGGAGTCAACGGAGACGCGGGACACGAAGAACATCCTTACAGTACTTTAAAGCGGTGTGATAATTTAAGATTTTTTTGTCTCTTTCTTTCTCGTGGTGAACGACGTAAAAACTCGGAGAAAGTGATTTATCCCAAGTTTGTATAGGTTGGGTAAAAAGAATTAGCTCTCTCTCTGTATATTGTTTCTCCAAGGTCCCATAAGACATTAAAAATACCATAGAAATACAAAAGTTCTAAGCAACCTCAAAATATGGCTTAATAAACATGAAGATGAGGAAATTATAAAAAAATATAAAGACAACATAAGAACCAGTAACACCAACAATACAACCTACAGTTCACCTCTTTCGGAGAGGACTGTGAAAATAGAAATATAAATATATATAGAAATAAATATGTATATATATATTTTAAAATGTAATATATATTTAAAAAAATGTATCTCTTGAATAATATTTAATAAAAAATAGAAAGATAGGTAACAATGGAGCCCTTATCGACAGGACTAGATTTTACAATACAATGTCCCCTATTAAATTTTGTTCGACAAAATTATTGACGATCTTCTCGATTAATTACTTACCGATCAAAAACCATCGCATGATTCACATTCAGCTGTGTCAACTAAATTATATGACTATACTCATTGTTGAAATATTATCGTGAAGAGAAATGATAACCACAAAAAAATTCGAAGAAAGCATATATTTTGTGGTTTTATATAATTTGTAAAATAAAACGATCGTTAAAAAACCACAAATTTACAGAAATATTTGTCACATGCCGGTTTTTCTAATGAGTAAACTTCTTCGAAGCAATAATCAACGCGCTTTGGCCATCTTTGTATTGTTTCCAATTGGCGGACTGACCACCATATTTCACAATGTCAGTCTCACCCAAAATCGTGTATTTATCACATATTCTGTCATTTTATCCCAATAAACGCACTGAACAGATTATCCCAAGAAATTAGATTTACACCGATTTGAACGAAAACTAATATCGACAATTTACATAAGACCCTTGGACTCCTAGGCCCCAGACAGGTAAATGAAATTCATTATCTGTGCAAGATACAATTTCGGTATTTGGAAATATTTTACCAATTTCACCAGAAGAAAGGCAAAAAATAGCTTACTTTGGCACACGGACACGCCCACTTCACACTTCTATCGGTTTGTATGTTCAGTGCTAATAAACCATCGCTGGTACAGAGCTTAAAAGACAAAAAAACGTGAAAATAATTACTCAAAAGCTTACTTATTTATAATGCTGTGCTGAAAGCAACAGTAATGAATGTCGATGTTTATGTATTCTGGATGAATTCAGTAATATGCATATTTCACTTGAAACGTTTATGTGCTAATAAAATCATCTCGAGATGTGTTACAAACGCAATAAATATATTTACATAAATTTTCCCTAACACGTTTGTGCTATATGTCACCAATGGGGTACCTATGTATTATTCATGACTGGGTGTGCAATAAAAAACCTTGGTGTAATAAATTTATCGGTAAAAAGAATAACAAGGAAAACATTGATAGTTTTAAAGTTTTTCCAAATCGTTGGTTGGTTTGTTTGTTAATCAATTCTTATTTGAAAAATGGATACATACAATTCACTTAAGTGGATCGATGTGTAATTCTATAGAACTCACAGTAAAAAGCTTCGAGGAAACAAAAAAAAATCCTAAAAAGAAAAAAATTATAACATAAAGGAACAAAAAGATTTTTTGAGGTAATTTTTTTCTATCAGCGTTTTGAAAATATATCGCTGTGCTCTTGGAGTAACAATATATAGAGAGCTAATTATTTTTACCCAACCCATACAAATTTGGGATAAATAACTTTCTCCGGGTTTTTACATGAGAGAGAAAGAGACAACAAAATTTCCCAAATTATCACACCGCTGAAAGGATGGTTATAGGTTAACCGTAGGCCGACCAAACTCTCGTAGACTCGCACAGTACGAAGTAGGTTTTCAAATCAGATTTCTCGCCTCAAAAGTGTCGGTTCACAAAAATTATCACACAGCTTTAAAGTAGTGTAAGGATTTTTTTCGTGTCCCGCGTCTCCGTTGACTCCGCCCACACGTTTTGAAATGCGACATAAATAGACATAAGTCAACGGTTTTTTAGGTTATATGCTATATTTTTGTTTATAACAATAGTGTGAAAAAGTGTTTATACGAATAAGCAAAAACATTATAAAAACATATTAAATGGATATATAAATACCTTAGCCTTAGTCCTAGCCACGCCCAGGTCTAGCCGAGTCCGGCGAAACTCATCAAAACTGACTACAGCAGCGCTCTTTCTTGTATATTATTGCTCTGAGGCTGTGCTAGTTCAATACTATAACAAGTTTAAAAAAAATTAACTTTTTGGTGTTTTCTGATTCCTCGTTATAGTATTGAACTAGCACAGCGATATCATTTCCCACAAATCTATTACAGGCTGTTTTTTTTCGTATTTTTCACTTTGTAAGCATACCATTACTTAACTATGCATGAATATAAGAATTAGCAATAAATGCCATTTTCATCATCTTAAAAGCTGAGAACAAAAACTGAAATCAGCAACCCGAGTATAACCAGAACTAGCTAGCTAACTAACCGCCACGCCGTTTCACGCAGGGGTAGGCAGCGAGAACGGACTCCTCGCTTCATTCACATTCATACACCGTCTCATACATACTCTTCGGTTATTCTGACTCTTCACATGGCCCGATTCAAGTATTTTATTCACTCGATCGAGCCATGTCTTCCTCAGGCGTCCCCGACTTCTTCTTACATTCACTTTCGCATTATATACTCTTTTCACAATTATTTCTTCATTTATTCGATCTACATGCCCAAACCATCTAAGCGTCCCTTTTTTGATCCTATTCATTACGCGTATTTCAGCCTTGCATTCTTTCCGGATGTTCCTTCTTTAAGACAGTCATATGTGGTTTTACCGCACATACGCCTCAGGGATCTAATTTTCACAGCATTCAGTCTACTTTAATCTTTCCTCTGTCAGTACCATGCCTCACTGCCATATATCAAGGTGGGTAAAAGCATTCCATTGTGGACTGCTAGCTTTGCTTCTTTGGTCCTTTTCATTGCGCTTACATCAGCCTTAGAAACCAGGAATAGGTTGATCATGTTAGGCGCTAAAACGTGTGGTATTGTTTGAAAACGCTTCGAGGAACAAATAATTAAACCGCTAGAAATTGGCATTTAATTGGAATTTAAATCGCTCGGCAATTCCGCAAAAAGACGATTGCCTATGAGGATACGAAATTCCACGAAGCGCGCGGAACAAAGCTTTGAAGAACAATGTCGTGTTTTAGTCTTAGAGTATATACAGTGGTATCAATCCAAGGCAGTGTAGTCAGTTTTTGATGATTTTTACCAGACTCGGCGGACCTGAGCGTGGCTAAGACCAAGGCTGGAGTATTTATACATCCATTCATATCACATATCGACATAATGTTTTTGTTTATTCGTATAACCACTTTTTCACAGTATTGATGTCAACAAAAATATAGCATATAACCTAAAAAGCCGTTTAGTTGTGTCAAATTTAGTGGCATAATAAAAAATGTGGGCGGAGTCCCGCGGTGACCTATGAGCCCAAGATCTTTGTGACAGTACGTAGAAGCGGAGTATTATATTTGTCGTCTCTTTCTCTCTCATGGTGTACGACGTAAAAACCCGGAGAAAGTGATTTATCGCAAGTTTGTATCGGTTGGGTAAAAATAATTAGCTCTCTCTCTACACATTGTTTCTCCAAGATTGCAGTTATCACGTGCGATTGGCTGGTTGGATGGCTTGCCGGTTTGAAATGGCGACCGCAAGTAAAAAATCACGCCAATTGATATTCATTCCAGCCTTCTTTGTTTTCAATGCAGCGCCCAACCGTCGATAAGGAAATGAGCTGTTGACTGTTGGCTGTTGGTAGCTAGCGCGCTGAACGTTAATTTCCTGTGGGGGAGAAGGTACGCGCGTGATTCACGCGGCGGGTTATTAGAGCACGTTCGTGGCAATTGCTCGCAGATTGGCAGGGGCTCCAGCTGGCCCGCTGATTGGGCGGGTGCATTATCTAATAGAATCCTTGCAAGCCGGCGGCGCGGAGGGGCGAGCGAGCGAACCAGATACGCGCGAGCTGCACTGATTGCACGGAAACGTCATCTGCAGTCGACTTCGCTGCAACTTAGCGACCACCTACTTCAATTTGTAGAGGCATTGGCCATCGATCCAATTGCTAAAGCCTCGTGTCAATAGTAATCATCGAATCATTTAAGTTTGAGAAACACAAAGAAAAAATTATATACGCGCGACCTCAGAGCTATAATATACCAGGAGAGAGCTCTGGGGTTTTTACTTTTTTTTTTAGAGTGAATACCGCACAAGAGTCTCAAACTGCTCTCCACCGTCTAGAGTCAGTAGGAATATGGCATGGCCGGGGAACGGGACCTCTGGTTTGTTAAGCGTCTTACCCTCGACCATGTAGCCGTAAAGGACGGGGGATGATTTTTTTTTAAAATTTTTGGGTTGGGGGAAAATATTTAGCCTCTTTCCCCAATTTTTTGTTTTTTTTTAACACTTTTTTTATTGTTAAAAAAAGAAATATAACCCAAAAAAGGAGGGCTGTCGTTTAAAAAAAATTTTCGGGTCGCCCCAAAAAAGGGGGGGAAAAGCTTGCTACAAAAATGTTTAAAGAAAAACTTTCCCCTTTTCCCTTTCCCACGATTTTCGACAAAAACCCGGGGGAAAGTATTTATCAAATTTGTATGGGTTGGGTAAAAAAATTTTAAAACCCCTCCAATTTTCGGAGCTGACTATTTTTTAACCATGACTTTTTGTGACTGGTGCGGCGTTCTAAAAATTTTTGGCTGCACCCCGGGGGGGAAGCCCCCTAGGGATAATGGAGAAAACTCTAACCCTCCCCTTTACCCGGGCAGGTTTCCAATCTACCGGGTTTCAGGTATATTTTTAATTTTTTTTTATGATTTTTTTGGCCCCCCTTTGGGGCTTATTCAAATACCCCCCAACTATTGCGGCTATGGGTGGGGGATTCCCCCGGGTGTGATATTGTTCCGAAGGCTTTTGAAGGGGAAATAAGGGTTGGCCAAAAGGGGGTGGGAGAAAACCCTTCCCCCACCCTTTTATTTAACTATTATTTAGTTAAATAATTTTGAAAAAAAACGCTTTTTTTTTAAAACCCTTTTTTTTATAAAAATATTTTTTTAAAATTTAATAAATAAAATTTTTTTGGGGATAAGTTTTTATAAAAAAAACTGGGCCCGTCCCTTAAACCCAATTTAAAAGGTTTTAAACCCACCCAAAGGTTAAATATCTAAAAAAGAAAAAAAAATCAGCTTTTTTCACCATCGATGGTTGTATTTAATTGACTGAATTTAAGTTTTTCATTTAGTTCTTGGGAAAAGGTTAAAGGGGGTTGCTCTTAACTGGATTAAAAACCTAAGGGTTGGCAATTCTGTTGCAGTGGGGTTCAAAACATCCAACTCCAAAGATGAAACTGGAAAAATTTGAAATTTTGATGATAAAAAACCCTTAATATGCGTAAATTTATTTTTAAAATGAATTTCATGTTTTTTTTTTTTTAGAGAAAATTTTTATATATATAGGTAATTTATAATCTAAGATTTAAAAAAATTACAACATTTTTAAAGTTTTTTTAAAAATCAATTTTAAATCAAATATTTAAATGTGGTTTAAAAAAAAATAAATTCCAAAAAACTATTGATTTGGGCCTGGAGTTTTCAAAAAAAACTGAAATATTTTGGCAATTTTTGGGGGGACGTTTTTTTGATAACTACGTCCATCATTCCCACTGTTAAGTGTTTCATAATTTTTTATATATTTTTTTTTTTAAAAATAAAAAAAATTAGAAAA
>JAGWCC010001137.1:0-78687 GCA_022651775.1 Drusus annulatus
CAGACAATATAAAAATAAACGTAAATAAGATTGGTTTCTCAAAGTTAGTAATATAAACCATATTATAAAAATATTTTATTGTAAACTTGATAACATTATTATAAACTGTATTGCCTTGATTTATTTAAAGAAGATGGTTCAACAAAGAAGTAATCCAATTAATTGCTCACAAAATATTTCTTCATAAAAATATAAAGAGGAGAGATTCGTACTAAATTATATTGAGTTCAGTAGAATGAGAAAAGATTTAAAAAATATCTAATATTTTTTACAAAAATTATATAAATAAAGTAGATTTTTGTTTTTTTTTTTAAGAACTACAAACATTCCCGCGTTGCGAATAACCTGAAAATATTTGAAAAACTCCTACTGCCATCATAAGAAGCGGAAGATGTTGCTTGTACAATGATGGAGGACTTAGCCAGCAGAAGAAATGAACGCACGACGCTCGGGTGGGAATCCGACGCGTTTGTCCACTCAGCTACCGACCGGTAGTTAATAAATGAAGGTAGAATTTATTTTTGAAACTACACAAAATGTATGAAAAATTATAATGTGGGAATACCCTCTAATATGGCTTATGCAGAAAACAAAGGCTAATGATATTTGAAATATAGTTAACCTATTTGTCGTCATTTTTTTAGAGTTTATATGTCCTTGATACAAAAAATATTACTAACTGTACGTGAAAAAAATCCTCAAATCATAATTTAAATAAAGCTGATGTAGATATTGATTTTAACGTTAAATCTCTTGGATGAAAGCAAGAGTGGCAATCTTAAAAGTATACCGCATACTTTTATTTTAAATAGTGCCACCATTCTTGCAAATCCTCTACATCTTCTTTTTAACCAGTCGTTACAAAGCAAGCATTTTCCTGAGATCTGGGAATACAGATTCCTCAACCTTTTTAATTCGTCAACCTTTGTTTGATAAAAACGAGGTGAGTAATTACAGACCGGTATGTATTTTGCCAACTATTCCTAAATTGTTTGAGAAACTTTTTTTTAAATATCAGTATTCAACAAATAATTTTACCTCAGCAACGTGGCTTTACTTAACAAATATCTACTTGTCTCATCTATTATTTTACAAAAATTATATAATATATTGAAGTTCATTGCCACGAAGTTATAGATTGATTCTGTCTATATGGATTTCAGATTTAATAATAATTCAGGAGAGTTAATCATGAATTATTGCTAAATAAGCTGTACAAATTTGGCACAATAGCCGGGCCTGTATATATGTGATTTAACAATTATTTACAAAACAGGCAGCTGGCTGTTAAAATTGATGGAACAATGTACAATTCCATATAATTTCATCGCTACTAGCGGTGTTCCCCAAGGGTCACGTCTTGGACCAATTTTAAAAATGATGTTCTTACTATTTTCAAAGATGTCCAAGTTTCAATGTTTGCAGATGATTTAAAAATATGTAAAGCTATAAGTAATGTTAATGACAGTCAAGTTGTCAACATTTTGTGTATGGTGCCAACTGAAAAAAAATACAACTTAACGCAAGCAAATGTGTAATTATGAGATTTCATAGAATAAAATATGTATTCATTTACAATTATTCCATTAGTAATATACTCGTATTGCTAAACACTGTTACGAAATACATGATTTGGGTGTATAATTTGATCCAAAACTAAATGTTATTAATTATGTTGAAATAACATCATAAAGCTTTAAATATGTTGGAATTTATATTAAAAATAAGCAGCGAATTTAATAATATTCGTACCATCAAAAAAAATTATGGGCACCAAGTTATGCTAATCATTCGTTTATGATAGAAAGAATTCAAAACGAATTCATAAGATTTATTAACTTCAGAATGGGAATGTCTCAATTACAATAAACTCCTATATAATCAAAAAATACTTAAATTATACAAACGAAGAATGATAACTAATTTTACTTGTTTTTTTTAATTCGATAATTGACAGCCCTAAGCTTTTATCTTTTATCTTAAATTGATATCGAGACGTTACCTACCTTTGTAATTTGACAGTATCACAACTTTATACTCCCGTACGCCATATCCAGAATTCAAAAATGTTATTTTAAAGATACGAGTATTGTTGATATATTCAACTAATCACTAGCAAATTATAAACGTTTTAGTAAAAATAAAATCGAAAGTGGAAAAAGTCAATTAGAAGAAATTTCACAGCTCTCCTTCGAACCTATGTATTTATAATTGTGTTAATTAGATCATCATTTCATCCTTACTCAGTGGGAACGAAGGTATATAAATGGACATGAAACTTTTAATTATAATTATATTTGATTAATATTTTAAATGTATGAAGCCTTAATTACGACGTAAGTTTAGTAAATAAATATTATTAATACTCCTGTCATCATAATTAGTGGAAAATTTTGCTTGTGCAATGATGAAGATTAGTTAGCAAAGTAACTGAATCCGCGACGCCTGGGCGGGAACCCGACTCATTTGTCAACTCTGCTACTAACTGGTAAATACCACAAATATATAATTTAATTCATACACCACCTTTAACCCCTATGTATTCCGTGTAAAAACACTTACAAAATATGAAATGTTTCAGGTTTTTAAATGTCATTTAAATTAAATGAAACCTCAAATAATAGTAAATATGATAAATACGCTTGATTAAAAACCAAAATTTCCCTATTTTTCGAAACATTCTAAAACCTGTTACTCTGAATAGAAAGCTTAGGAGATCTCTCAATGTGTGTGTATGCAAAATTCACTTGGCAATGTTATTTAATTAAACAGAAGCTAGAAGTGTCCGCAACAGGAAACAAACGCCTGATAAAAGGAATTCAATTCGTTCTTATTCAAAATTTGCCGTGAACTTATACAAATTACTTTGTTCATCTGGTTCTAGCGCGATATCTGCGACGGAAGCCTTCACAACAAGGCTGTATACTCTCGCCGTTTTTCCCGGGCGGCGTAAGCGGCGGAAGGCTGAGATCGGAACGTAAATAAATTCTTTTCCTACACCCGCCAAGGTCTTCGTGTCATCCATTTCCTCCCACGCTATTCGATTCTGTCACTTTCGTCAGTAATACAAAGGGGCGCACTTTGCCCTGTCTGTTTTCTCACCACCTTTTCAAACACTTTTCCAAATACTTTTTCCACCATGTTTTCCAACACTTTTACCATTTTCACCACCCTACCTGAGTTCGCCAAACTGAATGAACTTTACACGAGCGTTATATGTTTAATATAAGATAATATGACATTCACATCATCATGCACTTGGTATCGGGTATAAAAGGTTAAATAAGCCTAACAATATTCAATAAATGTACAAATTAATGATGCCATATATTAGAAATTACATATTAAATACTCGCATGATTGAAAAATAAGCGGAGGTAGCAACATACAGTAACTTCATAAACATCGTGAGATTCTTAAACCATACCAACGGATTAAATTTATAAATTCTTGTTAAGCTTATATGCCTCTATTTCTTTCTCAGAATGATAAAAAAACGTAATTCTTGTAGCTTCCGTGTTTTATTATTAAATTATCTCATATAGGCAAACCCATAAAATTTCACCGTCAGGTTCATCTTCATGTAAAACCAACGTTTATTAGATAATTATATAAAGGAGGTGATATATTCAACAGGAACGAATGCGTGTCTGCCCAGGTACTGAAATTGAATCATACTAATTATGAGATGTAAGTAAAATCAGAATTAATTAAAACAAGCTTGAGGGTAAGAAGCAAATATATAAAAAGGAAAAATTCAACTTGTACAAAGCGAAGGTAGGTATTTTAATTAAAGGTAACTCAATATACCCGACTTATTATGTCGACTAATGTTTCATTCAAAAAATTATTTTCGATTATGTTGGATGACTGGCGAGAGTTGTTATAGATTTTTGTGACATGACGTAGTTTTTTTTGTACATTTTTATTTTTTGCCTGAATAATATGGCGTTCTATCATGGCTGGTTTTTTTTTTACAAAAACATTACTCATAATATGGTTTTAAAGATTTTTTTGACTTTAACATAAGGGCATACTTGTGTTTCGTTTCCAAAAATCGATTCCAATTCCATCGTTACATAATTTTTACTATAGATACTAGCTTAACCGCCCAGCTGTGCTGGAGCATTGTACACAAAAGACTTTTGTTTTTTTTTTGTTCTTTGGAAAAATAATAAATATACAAATTAAAAAATATATTAAATATTGACCTCCAGATATGAAGTTATAATATAATAGAGGGTTATAACTTTTTTAAGATCCGTACTCACAGTGGAAACGATTCTGCGAACTGAAAATAGTAATCATAGATATAAAATGTTGTGCAAATTGTATGACTCTAGAATAAAGTGTTTTGGTGCTTTGGCAAACAGATTTTCTACGTTATAGTTAAGATAAAAATATTTAAATCAAGACCTGTATTTCCTACAAATCAATTAACCTAGCAGAACATAAAACTTTGTTTTAATTCAATTAATATTCTTTAAATAAAAAACAAAGAACAAAATTTTTCAGATATTCAAAAAATATGTATACATTGTAACCTTGAAGTAACAATATATGGAGGGATAGCTAATTTTGTTTACCCAACCCATCCGAAATTGTAATAAATCACTTATTCCGAGTTTTTACATCGTACACCATGGGAGAGAAAGAGACAACAAATTTCTTGGATCGCTTCTATATACTGTCGTAATGATCTTATATATACATAACTAAACGGTTTTTTAGGTTAGATGCTATATTTTTGTCGATAAAAATACTGTGAAAAAGTGGCTATACGAACACACAAAAACATTATGTCGATATGTGATATGAATGGATGTATAAATACCGTAGCCTTAGTCTTAGCCACGCCCATTTGCGCCGAGTCATGTTAAAATCATCAAAAACAAGTCCAAAACTGACTTCACTGCCTTCGCTTGGGCTACCTCTAGTATACTCTAAGATTGTAACCGATCGCTAATTTCAATCTTAATTAATTTGAATGGAGACATCAGAAAATCTCTATAAATGAGTGGCATATCTGCCTACTATTAAACGCTGTCGGCTAAATTAATATGGTCCTACGACACACTTACCCAAATTCGAACAGTTCAAGTAAATATACACCCGAATATTGGCATGAGGAAATGCTTAATTTGTATGCAAATTCTCCATGGCGTTTTATTAGGGTGCCGAGGCAGACGGCATCAGAACTAGGCTCTTAGCGTGAGACGGGACGGAGGGACTTTCATTAGGGAAAATAATTAGAATCAAGACTATATTTAGGCTTTGTGACTTAAAAATGTCTTGGTTTCTCCGGGGACTGAAAGCTAGTCCCCCATTCAATTAAATTTAGTACATTTGAAGATATGAATAAATTTATTGTGAATGAGATATCTAAGGATCCAGGCATAATTTCCAATTAGCTTTATACCCAGGGAGACAAAAAACGAGAGCTATTTATTCATTGTTTATTCAAGGCACATCTTTCTACGATAATCAAAAAAGAAAGGTCAAATAGATAGCTCAATTGCTTTATAGTTAAACAAACGTATAAAAATTACTAATTTATCTTCTCCGTAAAGTATAAAGCATAAAATGTATTTCTTTACCCCAACAATAACCCTCGAAATGTAAACTGAAATTTTTCGATCTTTTGTGTTCGGAATTTCAAAGACAACACTATTTTTAACAGAATTTTAAAAATTGACGTTAAACAAGTCGGGTAAATATATTTCCCATGGTTATATGGTTATATTAGTGTGCCATAGTGATTAAAAACCTATACGGATTAATCATTTCGGTGGAAACGTATGTTTTAACGAACGCATTGTAATCATAGACAATATGTGGAAATACTGGGTTTGTTTTATAGGTACTTTAATGGAAGGTTCCTCTATAAACTAGTTTGATCGTTTGAGCACCTGTACATGGTCGAGAGACATACAACTTGGATTCATATTTAGTTAATGGATGATTTTGCCCCTATAAAAGTACCAAAAAGCTCCAGTGTGGAACGACATGCCGACTCTTCTGTGTCTTCCCTCGAACAACGCAAATATTTTCAAATCTCAGGTTGAATAATTCCACTCTTGATAAGACCCTCTGCAGAGCATTCTATGTGACATAAAAATAAAAAGCCGAAAGCGTCCTGTATCCCATCTACCTTGGGGCGTAATTCCGCAAAATCCGTGAGAACGTCAATTTTATTGAAGTTAAAAGAAACGGATCTCAAAATATCCCACACGTCGTTTAAATTGGCTTTCTCGCCACGTGAATGAGGACTCGTTTGTAATGCAGTTTGACGCTAACTAAGGGGGTGGTGAGACGGACAGGCGCGACGTCCTCCATATCAATTACAAACGACGCGACGCCGGCGTCCATTCCGGCCACGTAGCAACGCGGCCCCGCGGCTCGCCAGCGTGCAGGGCCGGCGGGGGTCAGGCATTCACCGTGGCCATAGCTCTGAAGGCTCCTACGTAACCTTTTTTTTCTGTTACATGCGTTATATATTGTACAGAAAGATAAGTTTAAACGAAACTGAAGGCATATCATCGATTCTTAGCACCCGGTATTGACTTACGGGTGATCCTGCTACTGTGATTTCATGTATGACCTATATTTCTGTAGGTGTATTTCTGATAAAATTAAGAGGTTACAACCAACCTAAAGGCATGTCTCCGATAGCTCCGTTATAGAGCCATTTTTTAAAAGGGCTCATTACTGTCTTCCTATGAGAGCATAACCGAATTAGAGTTACATTATAATACTATTTTTAGTTGTATTACAACCCATACAGTTGAGTTTAATGAAAATGTTATGAAAAATAAAATTGATATATTCTCCAAATCATTCATAACATACTAATGACTCTTATGTGGTGTATTTACTTTTCTTTTTTTTTATACAATGCATGTCGTTATTTGTCTTTCTTTTTAAATACAAAGGGTTATTTTTGTTATATCTTAAATACTGTTATTTCACTTCTCTTCTCCTTATATCACTGTAGTAACTCTAATGTAATATGAATATTTATTTTTGCATTCAATATGTAACGGACGATGAGAACAGTTTGTAAACGGATTGATAACCTTTTATTTTGCTCCTATAATATATGGTGTCAAAATTTTAAATTCTCTTGATGAATAATAATAAAGAAAAAACAACAAAAAAACTTGATACGCGCTAGTAAGTGTCGCTATCGCTTCATTGTAAAATTAAAGGCATTTCAATGTTTTCTGTATAAAGCTAGTAGGTATTGTTTTATGGGTAGGTATATTTTGTTGTAGAATTAATTAACAATTAAAAAAAAAAACAACACAAACAAAAAACCCACCGAGCGTGTTGTACATAATATTTTAGGTTGGGATATTTAAGCCCACGTCGCATTTGATTGACGATCAAATCGACACTCAGCGCCATTTTGAATTTTTGATATTTGACCGGTCTCTGTTAAACACCGATTCTCAGCTCATTTCATCTTCCGTCAAACATAACGGGTATGTAGTTGTGTTTGACAGTTGACCACAATTTAATCAAAAGCTGAAAAGGGCCGAAAATTGGCGTTTTACGCGGACCATTCAAATGACAAAAAAATTAAATGGCGCTGACTACCGGTTGAAACATCCTAACTTTAGATTATTATTCCAGTGTGGAAGATATGGAGTCCACCTCTGTAAAAAAACTACTCATCCCTTATCTCAAGAAGTTAGTCATCTTGGCCGATAATGGAAATTATCAGTATTGATGGTACACAGTCAATATCGCCAACCGGCGCGGGGAAGCGCTTGTTCGCTGTTCACCCCACGACGGTATGCCAGCGACGCCCAGTGTCGTACATTTTTGTAGTATTATTAAATACACTTGTTAAATTAAGTATATGAGAATACATGCTATATACTCACAAAAAGACCCGCACAAGCTTTGGAAGCACTTAAAAATCGTGTGTGGAGAGACCAATTTTCCGATTGATTCCTCTTGAATCGACTTCTTTAGCAGCCTACTTTGGCAGAAATGTGCAAAATATTGGAGCCCTTAGTGGAGCAGGGTCACCTTTCGTAACGGCACCAAGGCCGCTGTCTGTTAATTTCACTACATTTTTAAACGTCACGATATACAATATAGCACGGGCTGAATATGTTTCCCCAATAACCAATGTACTCAAGATCCTCTGCCAACCTGGCAAAAATATCTTCCAGATATAGCGTCAGTGATTCAGTGATTACCCCTAATGTCCAGAAGTCACTAGAAAATTCACTTGCACCGGGCACACTTAAAAAGTCACTAATAAAGACGCTGACAATGTGAATAATTACAGGCCTATATCCAATTTACCGTTTCTGGTAAAATTGCTATTGAAAAATCGTAGCGAAGCAATTGAAAAATCAATCGGCATTTAGACAGTTTCATTCGACCAAAATCTTTTTTTTTTTTTGGGGATAATTTAAAATCTGATCGTTGGCATGAAAACAGGTAAATTGGGGTTAGTATCCATCTTTGAAGTGGGTGCAGAAATCGATACGGGATATCACAGCATCCTAATAAATGTACTTGATACCGAATTTGGCATTCGGGGTGATGTACTCCAATGGATGAAATCTTATTTGTCTGGACGAGTACGCTCAGTAGGTTTTAATAAATGTACTTCACCTGAAACTACAACGGAATTTGGAGTTCCCCAAAGTTCTGTTTTGGGTTCCATTCTCTGCATTCTGTATACGAATCGTCTTAAATAGCCCATTTACTCAACTGGCTTTGAATCGCAAGGCTGTACAGATGATCGTATAATTTTCAAGTTTTTTTCTCTGGACAAAAAAGACATCCTAAAAAATGAGGTGGTTGACTTTATTGATACAGTTTTAAGTTGGATGTCTGTTAAAAAAACTCAAACTTAACCCGATGAAAGAAGAATTCATTTGGATAGCTTCTTCAGGAAGAAAGGCCTTTTGTGACTCCAGTCGGATACAAATTCATGAATAAAATTTCTCGATTTCATTTTTGACTGTCTATCTCTTGAGTCACAAATCTCAAAAGCCGTGAGTTCTGGGTTTTTTTTATCTAAGGCAGATAAAATCAGTCAGGAGTTGCTTTGCCTCTGATGAGGCTAAATCACTAATACATTATTTAGTCATCTCACATATGGACTACGTGTAATATTGCATATGCTGGCCTCTTTCAGAAACAACTCAACAGGATACGTCTTAAGGTATCTCGTAAGGTCCGTCTTCAAGTATCTTCGTATGCAAGAATGACATATAGTGATTTTAAATATTGTCACATAATTCCACTTCTGAATCGCCTTCATTGGCCTTAATGCCCTGAAAAAATAGAGTTTAGGATTAGTTTGAAAATTTTCAAAGAACTGCAGGGAATAGCACCAGCCATATCGGAACCAATATCGGAAGCCATGTCGGAACTGTGTGTTCGACAAGACTTAAATGATAGACAGCTTCCATTGAAGTCAGCAGATTTTGATACTGCTAATCGTTTAGCTGAACTATCTCGATTAAATAAACCCGTCTACTATGATCGCGTTTTTGGTATATCCGGCCCAGTCATCTGGAATAAGCTTCCCCCAAATCTTGCCAACATACAAAACTTATCAGAGTTCAGAAGGATCTTTCCATCAAATTGTTTAAAAAATCCTGTATCTAAATTATTACTTCTTGTAGGTTGTGTAGAAATAAAATGTAAAGTCTTATTTCTATTAAACGTCCTTAATTTTCCTAGTTTCAGTTTCCTCCTTACTTGTATCCTTGTTACTCAATGTCCCTATTGTGTACTGAAAACTATATACTAATTGTCATAAAATGTTTTATTATTAAACTGTATTGTTTTTATATTCACAGTTATTGTATTTTTAGAATCATATCCTTATAACACTTCAATATTGATGTTTTAAAGTACCAACACTTTCACTGTCTTCAATATTATTTCCTGTTCTCTGCTTTAACATTTTTATTAATGTTTCTCATCTGGATTTTTCACACCCATAGCTTCTAGTAAATTGTTTTTTTTTGTAATCTGTTGGTGTACACACGCACTGTTATGTTCATGTCTGAACCTTTTTTCATTATTTTTGTCTATGTTAACTTAAACTAAATACAGAAATCGTATATTATCACTTGACAATAATAATTCACTTATGTGTGTTTCAAATCTCAATCTACGTATATAAAACCTTATAAGTGAAAAACAAACTCAACCGTCGCATCAATGAATTAATGAACACTTCTTTATTTGTTAATTTATTGTAAAGTAGGTATATGTAACAATTTATCATAACTTGAAATTCACTATTTAATGAAAAGGATTTTTCGTATACGTGACTTACTTTTTGAGAGATTGCGACCCCCCTTCTATACCTAATTGCGACCTCCAGATTAAGTCTTTGAACCTTTGACTTTTTTTGCAAATGTAATGTAAAAACTAAATTTAAGATATTTTTCATAAAATAAATATACTCCACTATCAACTGCACGCCACTGCAACCTCTGTTGAGTAATTTCAATCGCTTATGGCCTTCTTATGATCGTTTCTGATAATAAGTGTTTTCGTGCTTAATTAGTCACGAAATTCAGAATGTAACTGAGCGAAATATAAATTGTAAGTACCTTCAAAACACACTCCAACTAATGTTATCAAGTGTATCTTGTAATTTTGTTAGGGTAATCTAACTTCGTACAAATATTCCACAAACTCAAATTCCATGTTATGGGTAAGCCACAATTGCTAACAAGTGAACATCCCTATAATTATCGTCGCTTAGACACGTGTTTGAACATTATTTTAAACAACTTTTGATAGTACGGAGAAAGAAATTAGTTGAGTAATTCAGATATTGTAAATAATCATTTTGTTATTTACATATATGCATATAAAGGGAAATGGTATTACCCTTTAGATATGGACAATTCAAATCGTCAGTACCATCTGAGTAAGTACCACGTAACGCTAAAAAATAATAATTTATTACATATGATTAATGATTACACATTAAATTCAGTACAGGGGGCTGTTACCCATATTATGTAGTTATGTGCAGGTTATATGACATTAACATCACAGATGATGCCAACATCGAATTCTTATATATTGGGAACTTGAGAACAGCAAAAGACTGGCAGGAGTACAGTCGCCTTTTAGAGGGGAATAAAGTTATTCACCTTAGTTGCAATACTTTTGCCAAAATATTTTTTAGAATTAAAAAAATATGGAATATGGCGTCTGTGTACATAGCACAAAATATTGATATCGATTTTATCGATAATTTCGAATAAATAGACTAATTAAAAAAAAAACTGCCTTGACTTAGAAATTCAAAGCGATAAAACTTGCGAGAGTTGCATTACACCGGAGATCCGAGAGTTGTTGCAGCTGCAATAAAAAAAAAACAAATGTTATGCTAATTGGTTTTCATTTTAATTTTGCTTTTAATCAATTATCGAACACAAGTATCCACAAGTCCAGTGAAAACCGCTATATAGTATACTCTCCGAGAACATGAAAATTGATTATTCTGGTTTCGCAAAAACGCCGGGTAATTGTACGGTAATTTAGTCCATGTGTTAAAATTACGAGTGCGAAGACCTTTTGGTGCAGGCCCCGCCATGTAAATAGCACGACGCTTCCATCGCCCACTTCCCGCCACACTCCTAGCAGTCCTAGCCCAAATAGATAGACCATCGAATACGCTCTTGGGAAGAGATGTACCTGTGATCGACTTTAATACATCCAAAATATCAGCTGTGTGACTAATGGACACGTTATATAATATTAAGTCTATCAATGAATTTTTGACTTTTCAAAAAGTCATTTGAAAATGTGGCTCTGTGAGTAATGAAAGTTAACTAATATTTTTTTTATAATTAATTGTCTGACCGTAAAAAAGTAATTAAAAATTTTTTTTTAAATTTTAACTGCAACTGATAATAACCTACCTAACGAATGTGTAGTACTGCAAGTTATGCGAAAAACATGCCAGACAAACATAAACAATAACAAACATAAAGAGACGCAGATCACCCATTGTGCCATTTATGTGGTCATTTTTAACGATGAAGTCACTCATGACGTTTTACAAACATTTAAAAATAACGTTAAAATTTATATTTAACTATCAATAACAAGTTAGATGATACCCTCGGTAGGCGAAATAGCTGTCAAGCGTAAAAAAAACTGAATGTTCCCAGAAGAACTAAATAAAATTCACAGTAATAAAAAAATTAGAAAAAATGTTGCGGTCTGTCAGGTTTACGATGAGCCGTAATTATTGTTTATTTCTGTCGGTAGCTTCATAAATATTAATTATCTAACTGTTTATCTACACAATTTATTTCCGAGAGATAAAAAATACAGTTTATTTAGAAAGGATATGTTTGTATTTTTTTCAATAATTTTAATAAACCTGTTTATGTAAATATTGATATAGCTTGTGCTCATAATTCAAGTCTTCAATCAACATGAGCACCGCAAGCAATGAATTCGAGAAAACGAAAATCTTAAGCAAGTCCGTAAATTCTATTTTCAGTATTTTCCAACTAAGTACCCACTGATATAAAGAAACCAATCTGAGAAGATTCAGCATTTTGCTTACCTGGGTTTCCACAGCAGGAGATTTTGTTAGGCAAAAACCCTTTCATTATTTACGTTTTTTTGGCAATATTCGATTACCATCTTACCTAGGGGATCTTTTATTATTCTGAGTAATCAGGATCTGCCAAAAAATGTGCGTGTAATAATTAATTGCAGATATTTTATTTCTTTTTTCGTTTTATCATAATCTAAAACTGCTGATATCTTTACTATAAAGGAAAAATATGTGTTCTGAAAAAGCAAAAACTATGACATTTGGCGTCAAAAAATTTTCAACGTAAATATTTTCTTTAAAAATAAAACGAATACTTTGTATTAGACCACATTCATTTACTAAAATCTTAATGTCACACCACAAAGTGTTCGCTTCATATGAAAACTCTAATATTTTCTCCCCGGAAAGGCTTTTCGTGAGATATGGAACTTTTAAACACACATTTAGGTGTCCCAGAATAAGGCAAGACGTCATATCTTTTGTTTCGCATTTATTGAAGTGTTGACATTACAAGCACAACAGAAATATTACAAAAAATAATATTTAAATTTATTAAGATACACGAGTACATTTAATACCTTACTAGAGAACAAGCAACATATAAGCGATAGACTGGTATCATTAAATTTAATCATCATATAATGTACCATTTGAGGCAGGCTGCAGGACGATTTGGTTGCCGCAAATATTATACTTGTTTAGAACACTTTGCTCGATGGAGCTTCGATTCTGAAAACATTCGCCTGCTCTGTGCTCGTGCAAAACAAATAAAAATGATGGTTTAGCTGTAAGGACTAGCAACGGAAATTCTATAAACTGATCCTTTTTATATTGTATGCAAACAGATTTTAAAAGATTTGAGATATGAAGGATTTTCTAAAATCCAGACGTGTGTTTTGTAAAACTCAAAACGGTTATATTACAAGTAATAGTTACAAATTCACGAATTCTTAATTAAATATCAACATTGTTTTGTAGGTTTTTACACAGAAAACTAGTAGCTTATTTTATGCCGTTGTGTAAAAGCAGTACTTTTCAAAATCACGGTTACAAAAAAATCGCCCTGAAATGGATCTAAATAAATAAAAATAAATACATCTTATAGACCTTTGTAGGTGACTCTCTTTTTACTCAAAGATTGCTGAAATATGATAATATTCCAAAAGTCAAGAGCTTTATCCCATTTTAATAGTGGTTTCAGATAAACATCGCCAAAACTCAATTTATAGACGACACAGCTTTTAGCAGCGCGGTCAAATTACCAAACAAGGCCGAGCCAGAGATGGGTAAGCAGTAAGTAGTAGGAAGTAGACAGTAAGTAGTAAGTAGAAGGTAGTAGGTAGGAAAGTAGGTGGTAGATATCTACTGAAGAGGTATAGCAACCACGGTTTCACGGTTAAGCTTCAGATCTAGCTAATCTCTAATTAGACTCGACTTCAATTGTACCACTAGTTAATGTACAGCTTCAGTAATTGGTTCGAGGTTTCGAGCTAATTCAACTTAACTAAGAACGAAACATGTTTCTATTGACCCGCCGCCGTATCTAACTATACCAACCGAACTCAACCCCATCTATTAATAATGAAAATTAAATTCACAACATGTTCTTAAACACTTGTAGGTAATTGTAAATAATATCTGATGAATATTTCAGTGAGTAATATTTTACTGGGGATTTAACGAATTGTTTGAAAGGGAAGTATCAGGAGAATAAATGAAGCAAGTAAGTAGATGGAGTAGTCGGGGACGCCCCGTTAATGTCATCATTCAGTTTAACAGTAGTGTAATGAATGTGTGTCAAGATAGGGTTCCGTGGCTTTCAATCACCTTCACCGACCCCTGAGGAGATATTTATCCTTGTGACAGTTAGTTGTTTGGTTTTAAGCCGTTGTTTTTTCGCTGTGGGTCAAATTAAATTTAATAATTTAAAATTGAGGACACAAACTTTGCGTTTTACGTACCACCGTACCCATATTCTCTGAATGTTCAAAATATGTTTTGTGTTATAAAATTGAAATAAGAATATTTTCGTAGAAAGCAATCACTTTGTGGTTTGACATATTTAATGAAAATGAAATAATATTTTTTTATAAAACCACAGATCTCATTAAAATTTTAAAACATATTTTAATTTCTTTCATTAAAATCTGTGGTCTTTTACAAATTTTTTATTTTATTTTCATTAAAATTAAGAATTTTGTTGCAAAATTAAATATCACGAACATGTCGCTGTGCTGGTTTAATACTATAAAAGTCAAAATTAAATAACAAACCTTCAGTTTTACGTATTACAACTATTGTTCCGAATTGTGAGAGTAGAACAAAATAGTAAAGTCCAATCATATTCCCACCCTGAGGAACAAGGAGCGTCAGGCAGGTTGGGTACCTGGTGAAGTTAAGAAAAGCCGAATGTTTAGAATACTCCCCCGAAGTGCCTATCCTGAATATTTGACGACTGCCGAATGGTTGGTTGCTTGTTGGCGCGCACTGTGGCTAAGTAAATAGCATTTCGGCAATCCAATTCGCATACATTATGAACACTTTGGCATCCCGTTCAGTTCAGTTCTTTGGGCCTTTAGATTTCGTTTCATCAAAGGTGGCGCGGCTCCCCACACGAACAGAAGGGGGCCCCGACGGAAATGGGTTATTTCCACGGAGGCATAATTTAGAATCGGAAAGACGTGGCTGGTTAAGCCTTCTGGGTCCTAAAGTGAACTCTGTTAAATATCTCGAGTCTGCTTATTTACAGCTCTGTACGCATCATGTGCGAGCTGTAAATTTAACAATAAGAGCCCCGAAACCCGCCCGGGAATGCAGTGATATATTTTCATTGGGTAAAATATGTAAAACATTATTTCGACGGAAATTAAACCATTTTCTGTGAAGTCTCTTACAAATTTCCGCGGGAATAAATTTAACCCTCTGTTGTTAAGCGTTAACGTTTAGTATTCGATGTTTTTAATAGATGATTTAGATTCTAGAACTCCTATGTGGTCGATAGCGATAGTGAGTAAGATGATCGGCTAGCAGTCGGAATAATTGAGCTTTTATTCTCACAGCGTTGAATTATTAATATAATTAAAAATAAACAAAATATTTATCGATTTAAAAAGCACTTTTTCATTAAAAGGGTTTTGTGGATTAATACTCTTCTGTATGTATCGATTATAAACAAATATTGGGTTCGTTGATGTGCTCATCTCAAACCATAAATTTTACAAAAATTTAAATATTTAAAATGCCGTAATTTTTTGGGAACCTCAAGATCACAAACGGTTGCAATGTGTTCAAATCTTTTGAAACATTTTTTTCCAAAAAGTTTTGCCAAATTCCACTCCTCCAAGCAAATGTTAATTATTTAAATTTGATGGCTGAAACTCTTGGAAAACCGTTATGTTTGGTTTTCTCCACCGTAGTTCACAAGATACAGATCTTAACTTGAATCAAGGCGGAGTGTTTGCTCAACGGGGACTGACAACCCTTTACTCTGTACACCCAGAGCTAATAATACAGGAAACTCTATCCGAATTAATGAGACAATCGAGGCACATTGCCATTTGGGCAAAGATTGCGACACTATTGCCGCAGCGAATAATTATATTATACCAGGACTGTGTTTATACACATAATATATGCGCTCCTTCTAAAAGCAATTATGAGAATTGCGAGCTCTGTACCCCTAACCGAGTGTACGCACCAAAGCCCAAAGAGTGGAACCGACAAGCTACACGGTATAATATATTTTGAAATCCATCATCCCAAATAATCTTTTCAGGGAACTGTTAATTTCTGATTCATTTGTCCAGCCTACTATGATCGAGGGTTTTCCGTAAACACTCATATAACAGTAGTAACGTTGTGATAGATACTAATAAATAACTCCGATTCCAAATAATTCAATGGAAGGAATATTGATGTTTCCAAAAACGATCCGCAAATTGTCAACCGGAAACTGATTAAATTGGTGAATTGCAACATTTGTTAAAACATTGATCGTCACATTTACTGCCGCAACTGCGTCAAAAATTCTGAAAAGTTAGTTAGTAAAATATCAAAAAATATTTAAAAATATGTTTAAAAGTTTCAATCGCATACTATAGGTAATGTGTTTTGTTCAAAACCACAATATGAACCGAACCCGTAGCCTCCCAATTCAAAGTCAAACGTAGAAACTATCACACTATAAATATTTGTAGGCATACCTAATGTTTGTAAGGCGAGCCGCTGACTAGGTATATACACGCGGTACATACAAAATTTTGAATAATTTAATAAACCAAAATCCCAGCGCCGAGAGTCTACGGGCGAGAAGCACTTGAAGTGTTCCCGTTTGAGGTAAAAACTTCTCGTTCACGTCTCTACTCTGTATTCATATCAGCAAACAAAACATATTCAAGAAGATGAAAAAAAAACATCCCTCGACGCATTATCGTATTAAAAAGTTGAGCGGGGAAACTCCATTGTACGAGAAAGTGGCCGAAAAAACTCTCAATGGGACGATCCGAGAAAAGTGCCGAAGAAATATCTTCATGCCTTTGTTGAAATGTATTTTTGCGCTGAGTGTTTTCGATATATATCGGATGATGAATGATGATGCCTTGAGCCACGGCGCAAAGCGGGTGTCAACCGGCGCTTCCAGGAACAGCTACGCCAGCCGCCTGACATATTTATGGCATTTTTATGTTATTCAAACTCAATGAAGCATTTGAAGTACATTATTTGCCGTGCCGAAAAATATATAGGTCATTAAAAACCATTTTCACTTTTGTCGAAGGTTAGCGTAAAGTGTTCAATTTGATTAGATTCACTCAAAATGAAGTCATTATTATTGAGTAAAAATTAAATTAATTAATTATCTTTAATTTAATTTTCTCTTACGAACTATGTTTTTTTAGGGCCAAACATTATGTTCGAGAAATGCCGTATTGAGCGACTGTTTAAGGGAAAAAAACGGTGAGACCCATGGTGTAGGAGGGACGAAACACTCACACCAATAAGTTGATTTAGATGTTAAGCAAATTAAAGTCATAAAAACTTTTCGTTATTATGCAGAATTTATCAGGCGTAGAAAAATTATAGGTACGCGTTCAACCTGTGTCCCGGCTGTCGAAAAAATGTACGAAGACAATTCTTCAGAACATTTCCCTGTGAAATATCGGTAAAACCTTGATGTAACAATATAATTAATAAGTAACAATATAATATAACAATATAACTATCTGTTTTACCCCAACTCTATGGGTAAAACAGACATAGAGTTCTCACCTGCATTTCAACAAGTATGTGTATTTACAAGGATGACAAGATAGATGAAATCGACCAGAAAGATTTCCCATTTTCGGAGTATAGAGTTTTAAAGAGATAAATGCAAAAACGTCAAAGTATCTAGGAGACCAGAAGTTGACTAACAAACTCAAAAACAGGCCATACTTCTATTTGTACATAGTCAGCAGTAGTTAACTATAATATTTGATCTGTGAGTTATGTACAGGACGCCCAGTTTTTGAGAGGGTAACATAACTCTGGCTTCCATAGATCTTTGCCTCGGCTGGTCACTTAAGAATACCACCAATATGTCAATGTAAAGGGTAGTTGGTAACATTTCTTCGATTGAAAGATACTACATTCCCGTTGCGATCCCCTTCAGGCGTAATCAAAAACGATTGGCGTTCTGAAACTTGAAATACAACGATGTTAATTTATTGTAGATAGCTTTAGCACCTCCCGGCAATGCAGAGTATCAGCGAGTATGTAATCCCTTATGTTTTGGGATCCCAGCCTGCAGATGATGTTATAACCTCATCACTTAGGTAATTCACACGTATAAATCATCGAAGTTAAGTTGATTTTGATTTAAGTTACAATTTTAATGACAATGTAAATCATTACTTGCAAGTCACTGGTAATAAGATCATAAATATACCAGTATGTTCTATGTTACAGGTAGGTTGTAATAAAACTATGTTTGGAACAATATTCCAGCTAGGAATTTGATTGAAATCATTGAGGTGATTTTTCGGAAACTTCTGAAGATATTATATCTTGTGAAGCAATACAAACTTCAAAAGGTGAACTCTAGCATCATTAAATTTGCACCGCTTATTTTTTTATATCAGCGCAACTTTTTGAAACTAACAAATTCATTACAATATCTATTGTTATAAAACTTAGAAATATTGTTTTAATTGTCGTAAGATAGCAAAAATTAGACGAAAAACCATGTTTATTAATTCAAATTTCAGACGACGACGGGTAGTAAAGATAGCAATAATCTATTATCCTCTCTAAACAAGTGATATGATATTTCCAGCAAGTCTTATCTGGAATTTTCAACCCTCCAGCCCTGCCACCATTCCATGTCTTCCGAGTTTGAACTGCACTCCGATATTTTTTTTTTAATTTGTTAAAATAAACAGAATTTAAGTAAAAAATTTGCAGTTTCATTCATTAAAACGACGAACAAGGACACACTTGAAGGGCGAAGATTGAAAAAAAAGTTTTAAATGTTTTTTTTTTATTTGAATGGTGAAATATGTATAAAAAATGTGACTGGAATACGCAGTTGAACCCTATGCCTGTATTTTATAGCTTTAAACTGCCTTAGTGACTAACAAACGACGTCTTTTACGAGAGTAAGAATCAGTCAGTGTTGCCCCGGAGTCTGGAGGAATATTACACGACGAGATAAACTTACTGACGTGGGATCGCTTTTTTTAATATCAATGTTGGTCCTTCCATGGAACGCTTGTCGCCACTGTTTTTGAGGATTGTTGTTAATAATTGGAGAAACCTGATTTAGTTCCAACTACAAAGTATAAAATCTGTTTGAATACATCAGCAAAAATTCTCGCGTTATGAAATTTGCAGTTTTATTAAGAAATTAGAAAAACGAAACAATAATGAACTTGAAAGACTATTTCCAGCATGAGCTATAGAGCTATTTATCAATAGGCATAATGGTTTCGAAAGGAAAATTGAATCTCAAAATCGGGTTGTAAAACTAGTAATAAAAATAAGACTCACCAAACTACTCTCTTATGTATTGTGAACAGAGAACATACCTGAAACAAAAATAAATAATTAATAACTTCAATAATTGATCACAAAATCGAATTGAATAGCCACAATCGAAATAATGCTCACATTTAGTATTGTGAAAAGTACCCTTGTAAATAATATTATCAAAATAATATACTGACTTATTATTGACTATTAAATGTGTGTAAAGTAGATAAGAAGGAAAATCCCTATCAAATTCCAACTATAAAACAGCCCTTTGTCTCAACCGAAACGAAAAGGATAATCTGGACAGGGGTTTTTTTCATGTTCGTTTTAAAATATTCTGGTTTGTGGGATAAAATGCAAAAAAATAAAATGCTAAAAAAGTGAAAAGTCCTGTATAAATCCGTAAAAGCAAAACCGCAAGCTCAGTACGGCTTTGGTAATTTCTTGTTCGAAAGTTTTAAACGAATCTGTCAGTATAAAAAATCCTCACATAGTTAAGTGTTTTGAAACTGGCGTATTTCTAAACGTTCCGGGCTTGTTCCAGGCAGACGTTTCATTTTCTTCCATCTTATCGATGTCGTGAATTTAATTTGGCGACTGAAACATTGCGGTACGAATATCCGCAGGAATTTGTGTACTAAAACCGCAAAATTTTCGGTCGGTGAGCTCTAGCATCATGAAAATCGCTTAACGTTTTGTCCAATTTTTTTTATTGTTTACCGGCAAAAACACTTTCACATTACCTGAATTTTGTACCATATTTTTCTGCTTTATATTATTAGGTCATTACTATTTCAATGCCGTGGATATATTCGTCGATTTAAATGACAAAAATACGAAAAGACGCCATATTGATTGATCCATATTTGGTCATTTTTAATTTAGAAAAATGGGTGTTTAAACACCTAAAATGCATGTATAGTAGTACACTTTGGTCACAGAAAGCACCCTTGTTTTATATCGTTATTACAAAGTACAATATCGAAACATTAAAAAAAAATAACAGTGACTTAAACAGTGAAATTGAAATCCCCAGCTGGAACCAATCTAGTAGATATATATATATCATATATGACAAATACCATTTTTCAACTGAAAACCGAACTGGACTTAAATATATTTTTCCATGCCCAAAATTAAATGGTTCATTTGCTTAACTTCATTATACTTACGAAGGAAGATCTTTTGACAAGCGACTACCAGAAAAAATCAGAAGCATTAATGATGAAACCTAAGTATTTAACTCTATTAAGAAATATTTTAAAAACATTCTCGACAATAAAAATGTTTCCATTGAATGTCTCTTTATATCGCATTTACTAACAATATGTACCATAGCATATTATTTAATCAATAATAATTAATGTACACTCCTCTTCCATACATAAGTTTATGCTTCTAATGGAAGAGTACTATATTATATTTGAAAAAAAATGTATCACTATTTGATTGTAATTAATATGTGAAATAAATAAAATAAAAAATATCTAGTAGATATATATGAAAACATTATAATGCACTTAAGTGCATTATAATGTTTTCATATCAGTCAAAAGAATATGTTCTGTTTATTTTATAAAAATAAGTTTTCGTATAATAAGTTTGACTCGCACCGGTTAATTTATTAGTCAAATTGAAACGCAAAACTTATGTTCTGCCGTGGGAAGTTGAATTTCAGACCCGAAATTACATTGGGTAGGTACTATTACAAAATACTCAAGCTATGAATGAAACTTAGATACTTTTCGCGTAACATTAAGTTATTTTTTGAGGACGGAAAAAAGTCAAGAAAAATTATGTATGTATATGAAACTACTAGAACATAAAGGATGTTTAATAAACCTTTCAAAAACACATATTTCACAAAAATACAGTCTGCATTGGCGGTACAATGGCATTACCTCCAAGAACAGCTCTTAAATGAATGCCTCGACTCTTCACAACAAGTCAGCAAAACGCCTAGGCCCTAAATGAGTCGCGTGTCATAACTGTTCCGCGGAACAAATCAAACCGTCAGCACTTTGCCGCGACACATCTCCCCACTCCCGCTGACACTTCAGATCGCTGGCTACATGCCTACTTGCCTACTCGGCAATACGGCAGAATTCAACATAAACCAGGGGAGTCTTGAAAGGGAATTTTTCTAGAGTTTATTTTTGCTACCCACAGTGGATCAGTGAGGATTTTGATTAAATATTTGCATTTTTTTGTCTATTTTAATTTGATTGCCAATCGAGTCCTAAAGATCAGGTGCCAGTGCAAGTATGAAAATCCCAGTTTATAATAATTGATTAACTTAATATAGCGCCATTTAGTGATTCAATCAAATCGAGGGCGCTTTAAATAGGTTATTGTGTATATTGTAGCCTTTTCGAAATAAATATTATATAAAGAAATGAAATGAAATAATAACTTTGTATAAGACCACGGATATTATTTTCATTTTTATGACTGACCGGTTTCGCTTAGCATAAGCATCATCAGGGTAGAAAATTAAACTAAACAAAAAATACAAAGTGCGCGGTTGCACTTGTATATACATACAGATGGAGAACAAAATATAAAATAAAATAACAAAACAATAGCATTACATTTAAATTATAACAAAGGAACAGAGAGAAAGGGACAGAAAATATTGATTGAAAGAGACAACAAGTCAACTGAGAAGGTGATTAAAGAATAATGATAAATTTCACGAGTTTAGAGGAAATATACCTAATATTGCACACCTGGAAAAGTTTACTTGATTATTAAGAATATGACTATTAATTTCAATTATCTTTTTTTATGTCAAACCACAAAGTGATTACTTTCAACGAAAATATAAAATGATTTTATTTTAATTTTAAGGTTTTTTTTTTTTACTTTTATTTAAACAATAATTATTATTATTTAAATTTCTTTTTAAAAACTGTTTTTTTTTTAAATTAAAATAATAATAATTATTGTTTAAATAAAAGTAAAAAACCTAAGAACTAAAATGGAGTTCTACAAAATAAACTTTAAAGCCATAAATAATTTTAAGGTGTTTATCAAAGTCAATCAAATGGTTAAGTAATTAATATTCTGCACCTAGTTAATGTTCACCACCAAAGGAAAATCTAAATTTCGAAGCCGAATTTTAAACCGATGTGTTCTGAAGTCAAGTTTAAGATCACCGTCCGTTTCAAAGATCATAAAAATAAACTATTTTTACCATCGTCCTTAAAACGTGACACAAATCACGGTAAGTCCCCAAAATTACTTCCAAGTTTTTCATCAAAAATAACTTTGCGCGTATCTACGAGCCCCGCATTTCCCGGAAAAATATCGGAAAATGTGACAGATGATACATCTGATATATATCTGAAATGTCGCACCTGCCTGAACCTTCTTCACGACCCTCACGTACCGGTAACCTTTACCTACCTTGACGCACACGAATATGAAATTGGGAATATTGGGTAGCGGAACTGGAAAGATTTTCTTATGGGTATTTCCAAATACTATGCGAATAAAATAAACATGTCAAAACCTTGTAAATATTTTTCAAAATAGATGTCTAATTTTTTGATCACCCATTTACCTTAGTATAGGTAAGTTTTGTTTTTCATTTGTACGTTTGGTGTTGAGATTGAAAAACGTTGTACCAGCCGAGTTTTAACACTATTTTAAATTATTTTATTGATGAACAACTAAAAATATGGAACGAGCAATATAGCAGCTTATTTTTTTTCTTTTTTTACATGGTTCATGGTGGAAATGATGTTGCAAACTAAAAATAATGTTATCATCGTATTATTTCCAGATTTTAACGCCCAATTTTTCGACGCCAGAGTTACCGTTTACATATGTTGCTGCGTCATATAACCATTTTTTTCATTGGGTATATACTATTTTTTTATACCAATTATTGAAATAATATTAATAATTTTCAACGTAAATGTGAAACAGAAAAAATAACGGTCGCGACCGAGACTCAAACTCGGAACCTCTACTCTATTCGGGAGTAACGCTTCTGCCAATTGAGCCACTGAGACCGATTTTCAATAGATCTCATTCTTCACTTGTTTATTATTAAAAAATATATACATATAATTTTTCTTCCAATTTGGCTGCCATCTTTGTATGTTTTTGTTTTCTGTTTCATAGTTATGTTGAAGATTATTGATATTATTTCAATAATTAATATAAAAATAATAAGAATAAAAGCTTTTAAGTTAATACTAATTTAAAAATATTTTTTAAGTCAGCAATATATAATTTCAATCTACTTAAGTAACAGTACATAATGGACGAGTATGTACTAATATTTCAATCGTTAAACTTTTGAATCATAAAAGTTAATATTAGGTACCTACTATTTACCCGCGTAATATCAAACTAAATTGAATTCTTAACTTTGGAAAAGAGAAAAGAAGTTCCTGTAGAAACCCGTGAATGTTACGGGTAACCGATAGTAAAGTTATAAATAAAATTTATCATGGGAACAAACTTTTACAGAATGGAGAATAATAAACCATCGATTTATTCAATTCTTTTCTCATAAGGTGTTTTACTTGAAAACATAATACATATGGAAGTTAAATAAAAGAACCCTACATATAATGTAAAAACATAATATTTTATCGTAAAATCTCAACATGATCATATCAGAGAGTTATTGCTCGTAATAATGTTTACGTTTTTGATTCCTTCCCCAAAAATGGTGGTGGAAAAATTTGTTAATTATTTTAAAACGGCTCGTTTTATTTCTAAAAATTCTTCGAATACGCGGCTAAATTATCCACACAAGAAGTGAGAATTCTGAAGATGAGTCGCAATCGGCCGGAGTCAAAATTACCCCGAGTCTAAACGAGTGCAAATTACCCAACAGAATGACCCGGAAGTGAGATGGCGTCACCGTTATCAGAATGAGAATTGATTCAGTTCGCTGAAAATTTAAGCCTGTGGAGGCGGAATATTAATAAAGTGGCCTTGCAGAGGGAATTCCGCGAGCAGATTTATGAATTCAGCCACTCCTTAGCACTCTTTAAGTCTAAGTATTTGTATCTTTGGGGTAAGTTGGTTGTAAGTCTTCTAAATTGATTTCGCTCATCCGCAGACTGAAAATAAGCATTACGTGGATTGATATAGGTATTTAAAACATGAGTCATCGTAAATAATACGCATGTCTATTGTTATATCTTTATTAATCATCAGGCTTTTGAATGATAATTATCATTACGAAGAACCGTATAAATACTAAGTACTTTATAAATCATCGCATTACCATATACCGATGTATATAGATGAGATCTTAATTTAAAGAATTGTATTCATATGAGTTTTATAAAGAGCGTAATTAATAGTTGGTAGTACCACTTATGAGCAAACATATGAAATGTGAATAAATTTTACTTACATTAATTATTCGAATGAGTCTCAGATCGGCAAATATTGTACCTTATTGAAGCCATGGTAAAAATGCTGGCAGTTGAATTCTTGTCGTATGACGGACAACAGTGCAACACCTGTTCAAAGATAATGTCGGCATGAAAACGAGTCATATTTCATAATTTAATCTGAAGTCCTGTGAGACTTCTTATAATGCCATCAAACCGGCGTATAACGTCGCCCAATCGAGAATATGAATCCCCTGGTTCTACACAGTCCGTGTGTGTGTCACACAAATAGGTATAATACTCAATTCACCTCAATCCCGTGCATGGTCGTGACTTAAGTTGTACTAGAAACGTGCAAACGATAGGTCTCAGCGAAAAATACAATGTTTTTGAGAAGTTCGCGAAACTATTACCATTCTTACCAGGAGGAGTGAGATGCGAAGAGAATGTTCAACTAACTTCAACCGAATGCTCGTCTAACTAAACTCATTAAGTAAAGTTATTCAATTCTTCTGCATCTCTTCATACGTGTAAGCCCTATTATGTTACAAATTATATAGTTCAGATTTTTTTATACATATATTATGCTAAGTTGTGGATGCTACGTAAAAAGTTTTTTGTCTTGTCGTGAATGCTGAAATACCGTCTAGGAAATAAGAAGGTACAAAAGCAGATACATTTATTAGGAATATATATTTATTTTTATAAAGAAATATATTTAAAGCTCTAAAGTACCGTTTTACAAGTTTCATCGGAATAAGTAACGGCGTTGTACGAGTATAAACCTTCAAATCTCTATTGACCAAGAATTGTAAGCTGCCTCAATGATAAAAAAGCTATCTATACAAGGCTCCCAGGGTTTACAAAATAATTGGATTTTCATCTGAAATTTGAAGGGCTTAAAAAACTAAAAATAATATCTAAATCCTCTGGCCATCTTGCTTAAGCACTAAATAATAATTATATGATGAGTTATTATCAGAAACAGTGATTTCTTTTGTAGTGTTAAAACTTTCATAATGTTGCGAGGGGTGGGTGTATTTTTAAGAACCTACTTGTTTTTTCAGATGAACCTAAAAAAGAAGGTTGAATGTGAAATTTTCCCTTTTGTTTAATGTAACTGGCCATTCTCATCCGGTGCTCAGATTAAACTCATTTTAATGTTATGAAAAACTTTTCCCCTCATCCTTTCGGCTCATCTCTTTAGCGCCGCCTTTTCTTAATCCTTTCATCCGCGCGGGTTTTATTTTCCTTTATGTTATTAAACCGAATTCTGCCGACTAAGCACACGTGGCAAAAACAAGGAATCCCGACGGCAAAAGACCCGAATCCTAATAATGAGAAGCGTCTTTTTTCCAAGACTATTCCCCGTGTTACAGCATCCACTGGGAACAAACGCGCTTTCGAGACGAGGGGATAATTATAGATAGGGGAACAAACATCTAACATATTCCGGATCCTCGAACGCTCCCCACGCGCCGAAGGAAGATAAACAAACCGCTCGTTATCTTATTTTCCATGCACTGAACTCACTCAAATATTTTACGAAAACGTATATGCAGAGTGGGGGGAAATTGCAGCTATCTGCAAGTAGATTTGAAACAATGTTTCCGAAGATTTATCTGACGAGTAGTGCTCGAGACTCGGGACTTGTGCGAGATGGTAGACAAGAGGCTAAGATATCAGGAGGGTGAGTGGACAATAACCGAGATATCTATTTGAGGAAATTTAAAAAATACTGGTACCGGAGACGTTTTTTTTAACATGGTAGTCGTCATCGAATCGTGTAAAATAAGCTCCCTGTTTCTATGATTAAGATTGACCACCTTAAACATTAATATTATTTGGGTGGAGACGAATATTCTACGCCGTGCATTTAACCACGAATATTTTATTTTTTTTAATTTGACGACAACTGCCTAACCATGTTAAATTCTGCCCAGAAACTGTTTTGATCAACTCCGTTTAAATTACTATGTAAGAAACATTATCATATTTCCTTTATATAGAGACTCCCGGACCTCTGTAAAGCCGAATTTTGTTTCAAAGATTTTCTATTTCAAGCAAGCCTGACACTCTCCGGAAGTTTAATACGTTCTTCGCCGGTTTATTTCGCTGTGAGAAAGGAAATCCTGTGTTTGCCGGCGGAATCGGGGACGATTTATCCGTAGGAAGATACCAGTACATATGACTACTGTTCCCGGGGCACTGGAAAGCATTGCATTTTGTTCACATCAACGCTGATATAAGTCTTCTGTAATACTTTATTGACCAATGGCATATTGTGTTTGCGGAGCTGTGTTTGTATCTATCAGAGATGTTGTCTCGAAAGTTGATGTTTTAAGTAAAAGGACTACAATGAAACTGATATCTGAACAAACATTTATTTTAATGATTAAATAAAAACAATTTTTTAACTTTATTCCACTTTTTTATTTTTTGACTAAACTGGTTTTAGCCTATAACGGCCATCTTCAGACTAGTACAAGTTGTTCTTATTATATGGATAATAAAAATAAAAATTCATACCAGATAGATTTATAAAATAGTAAACTAAAAGTAACTTGTAACTAGTAAAATCATGCAGCAATACTAATAAATATAATTAAAGTAAAATCATGGTTTACTACCCCTGACATCCCAAAAATAGTATATAAGCCATAGAATAAGAACAACTTGTACCAGTCTGAAGATGGCCGTTATAGGCTGAAATCGGTCCAGTCAAAAAAATAAAAAGTGGAATAAAGTAAAAAAATTGTTTTTATTTAATCATTAAAATGGAATTCCACCATGAATTAACAGTTACAAAATTAGAAATGACATTTATTTTATAGTATTTGTGTAGAAGATACAGAACGTCATATAAATGATTTGGTCAAATTTGTTTCGTATCAAGTCAAAAATTTATCCTCGTCAAAATGTATAGTATAGATAAAAATGTACGGTATAGATAAAACAGTTAAAAAAAAACACATAAACTACGAAATAGAGACAAAGAAAAAGAGTACAAGTGAAATATTTACTAGACAAATTATAGTAGAATTAAATAACTTGATGAACTAATGTTTTATTTAAAAATAGAATAGAAATTACTCCATAAATATTAAATTTGAACTTACCAGCCACACTCGATCCATTTGTGAATGTAAGCCTACTCGGGTTCAAATTACCTCGCGGAGACAGCCCACTGCCCGGGCAAGTTCGTGTTTACGACATTTACGTTAAATTATTTTTTTCTACGTGCTTTCATCTAACGAAAAACCACAAAAACACTTACAAAGTTAATGGCGAAATACGTAAATAAATATGCAATATTGCACAAATTATTTATTTTCGAAAATTAAAGCACGTCAAACGAAACTAACTAAAAATAATAATAATATTTGGACGATTTGTATAACTAACTAATCATCACGCGATTTCCCCACAGTGGTAGGTAGAGAGGACGGACCGCCATACAACTCTGTCTTGGCACACACTCTTTGCTTCATTCATATTCATACATACTCTTCTGTTATTCTGACTTTTTACATGGCCCGATTCAAGTATTTGATTCACTCGATCGTGCCATGTATTCCTCGGGCGTCTCCGACTTCTTCTTCCATTCACTTTCGCATTATATATTCGGTTCACACTCCTTTCTTGATTCGTTTGCTCTACATGCCCAAACCACCTAAGCTTCCCATTCTTGATCCTATTAATTACGCTTACACCAGCCTTGAATTCTTTCCAGATATCCACATTTTTAACACGGTGATACATGGTTTTACGCACATACGCCTAAGGGATCTCATTGCCAGAGCATTCAGTCTATTTCGTCCTTCCTCTGATAGTTTCATGCCTCACTGCCATACGTCAGGGTTGGTATAAACACGCCATTGTGAACTGCAATTTGCGCCAACAGCGTTCAGTCCTCCATTAATGGAGTTTTCTGCATTTGCACTTCTTTCAATATCCTTATCAGCCTTATCACGTCAAACGAAGTGATTAAATTAAATACGAAGATAATACAATTGATTTATTTTCCCCATCTCTTCGGGTCAAGGCGTTTTATCGTACCTATGTTTGTATTACTTAAACTTCTTCGATGCAAAATCTGAGTAAACTTCATGTGCACAGGATTTGTACAGCTTTCCTCCAAAGCTACAAGGAGAAGGGGATATTGAGCTTTATGAAAGGTCGGTATTTGCAAACTCTGCTCACGCTATAAATTTAAACAATATGCTTAGGAACCAAACCTTACAGCAGGAAAGCTATAAAACACGTTTTTGGTTCTCATATACGTACTTACTCCAAGAGATGAAAAGTTAAATTACTTATAAAATAACGGCAACTTTTAAATTTTTATATTTTTAAAGCACAAGTTGACTTGAGATAGTAAGAAAATAAAAAGTGATACTTTTTATTTAAAAAAATGAAACATTAGCGTGGAAATGTTTTAGAAGGATATGAGATGGAGACAGTGGGAATATGATGAAGGTAGTGGAGAGAGGAAAAAGACGGCAAAGAGGAAGGTTGGAAAGTACCTAGCTATTCAGATTAACAACAAACGGGAAAGAAGTTTTTCTTATAAATTCCGAGATATCATTACTTAATTATAAATATAATTCTAGGAAAACTATATATTGATCTCACGTAATAAGTTTTAAAACCCAAACAATTTTCATTTTATTTGAGTAAAACCATTTTGGTTAAAATTCAAGAAAAAACTGTTTATGTCAGTATATTTTGCGTGTGACGGAAATTGCATGAATCTATTTCCACCGCTTTCCGGAATAAAAATACACCAATATCACCCTGGTGACAGATTACATTCGAAATTGCAATGACTTCAGCTTTGTTCAGTGACCAGATCTGAATAGCCGCTGACTTCCCAACCAACCTCTCTTCACCTTCCTCTGCCCAAGTTATTCCAACCCCACGTGCCATAGACTCTTGTGCGATATCTTATTACTGAGATTATTATTATTATTAAAATGAAGTAATAACTTTGTACAAGACCACAGATTTTATTTTAATTTTCATGACCGACCGGTTTCGCTTAGCCTAAGCATCATCAGGGTACAAAATAAAACTTAAGAAAAAATACAAAGTGTGCGGTTATGTATACATACAGAATCACCTTTTCAGTTGAAGTTTTGCCTCTTTATCTCTATTACTTTGTTATAATTTAAATGTTATTCTATTATTTTCTCACTTTTCTTTTATCATATTTTATGTTGTGTTCTTCCTCTGTATGTATATATAATCGCACACTATGTATTTTTTGTTACGTTTAATTTTGTACTTTGATGATGGTTAGGCTAAGCAAAACTGGTCGGTCATAAAAATTAGATATAAATCTGTGGTCTTATACAAAGTTATTATTTCATTTTCATTAAATATATCAAACCACGAAGTGATTGCTTTCTATGAAAACATATCATTATATTATACCACTAAATCACAACACTCTCAGCGTGTGTTCCAAACAGCTTTGCATTGAGCTGCACTGGGGGTAGGTGCTTGTTTGGTAAATGTTACGTAAGCAGACGATATGTTTTGAAAAAAAGTTGGGAAATCACTTTTGTTTACTCGGGTAAAAGGGTAATTCAAGAATTCCGCATACCGGCGTACGTCTGACTAACAGTTTAGAAAAGAAAGTAAAAAAAGGATCAGAGCTCATATCTGACGCGACACGTGACACGAGGCAATCGTGCGGCGGGCGTTTCCTTTGCTGCGGGTAATACACGTTCCCGCGCGGTGCCTCACAGGACCTTGCCGCCATGTCAAACCAGGGGAATCCGAGTACTTAACTTTCAGGACACGAGAAAAATGTTTTTTTGTTTTTATTTTCTTCACCAAGCTGAACTTAAATGCTGCTCGGTTCTTTTCTAGTACGTGGTTTGGCTGTGATAATCTCGCATGAAATACATAAGACAAAGTTTCCTACATTTGATGGTTGTTGCCTTCCGGATTTTAAGGAAAGAACGGTTGAAAAAGGGGTCAACTTTCTCTTGATATTTGCTATCTTTCTCTTATAAAACAAAATCGGTTAATATATAATATATTGATTAAATGTAATCACGTATAAAACAAAAATAATTCCTACATAATGTACATTATTATGCTACTCATTTTTTTTAACTGTTGTTTAAAACTTTCATATAATTTTGAACACGTGTGGATTTTTCGTCAATATCATTCCTTTGTTCCAGGAAAACATTGAATCTTGCCTTTGTCCTTTTGCGTTGATGTTCACTCACTAATACTGTCACGCTGTCATCACGTTTGACTATAAACCCGTTCATTTTTCACACTCAAATTTAATGACCGGAAGATAATAAAATGAGTGTTTATCGTGTTATTACTTTGGTAAAACAATTTAGTATTTTCACAAATTAACGCATAAAATTTTATTTTCAGTATGGTTAATTAAAAATAATAATCTTCAAAATTACGTTATAAAAAAATCCCTACGGTTCATGATTGAGAGTTAATATTAGCGGATTTACTTAACAAATACATGCTTACGGGTACACGTTTGCGGGCTCAAGTTTGCATTGTTCAAATTTACGGATACGTGTTTATTATATCATTTCAACGGGTTGATATTTTCGAGAACACATTTGAAGGGTTCGTGTGTGCAGGTTAATGTTTGCGGATTCATGTTTGAGGATTCATGGTGCGGATTCGTGTATAGGGTCATGTTGTGCAGATGCTTGCACGCCGGTTTAATTACGTTCTAACAAGATATTAACATTTCTAACGCTAGCATTTGTAATCTTTGTGGAAACACAAGCCTTCCAAACGCTGAATGCGTCTGGGATGAAAATGAGACTCAGATTTCATGAAGAAAATGTCTAATGCAAGTACGCAGGATAGTAAAGGCGAGGGAGTGGGAAGAAGGGAAGGTCGCTCGAAAGTAGCGAAATGGGGATTAACAAAATGAAGCTCACTGTCCCTACATACTATATGCACGAAGGGTGTGGGGAGATGCTTCCAACTTCGGTCTGTTGGGACTCTCCACGTCATAATAAAAATGAAACGTTTAGCGTCGTTTATAAGAACTGAAAATGGGAAGAAATATTTAATATAATGCGGGTAAACCTACTTATTACACAGAATTTCATTGAAGAAAATTAAAACAGGTGCTTTATCAGATCTATTGTACTTATTTTTTAAGTGGTAGTAAGATCGAGCGGCTGATGTGACAAAAAGTATCTTATTTTTTTGTAAATAATTCCATTTATAAACATACTTATCTAAAAGAGATCAAAAAATACACCAAGAGATACGCAAAAAAAAATTATAAAATTAATTATAAGCTTAAAGAAAAACGAAATGCCCGAGGCTTTCTTTGTGGGGAATTTAAAAAAAAAAAACTACATCAATTTATGTTGCAGTGAAATGTTGAGTTCTTCAAAACACGAATTAATTTGATTGACTTGTAATATTTTGGTTCTGGCAACAGTTTAGAAGAGACTACTTCTAAGTTATTGATGCTTACCCTAAATGCCCCCGTAGTTGATATACTTAACTATACAGGTGATCGAAAGTGAAACTATCAAACGAACATACTATTTTTGAAGTTCATAGTTTTTTGTAGCCCCAATATCTACGCCCTCGACTGCGTAGTTAAGTGTGGCGATCTGTAAAATGTAAAGTCATTAGTAACCATAGTAACGATAACGACATTGGCCGTCACTAAATGTTGACAATGGATCGAGTATATTGTCTATACAGCAAGTCCCTTAATTACAATTGTTTAAAATTTACACCTTTTCCTGATAAGATTAATATGGTTCCCTCAATAACTTATGCTGATAAATGCGGCCACATTCCAAAAAGGTCATAGCTGATCATCCCTCCCACCAGCGCACATTAACTCATGTCAAAATGCATTTCGTGTTATACAACCTTCATCTATGTTGGTGTAAAATGCATAAAAGTAAAGGTTAACTTAAAAGTTGCATGCAACTCTTCGTAATACGTTGCGAAACATGAACCCTTTTTGCAACCCCCGCGGTTGGTTTCTCGGAATCGGATTCACAATCGCTGCATGTTGGATATAAATTGTTGCTCTCACGCCATTTTCACTGCAGTTTTCATTTTGCCGAGCGCAGAAAGGCTCTTGAATGTGAAGAGCCAAGTAGCCGTTTGGAGGGAGGAAGGTGGTGATGGCTCTTTAATATGTGTGTCTCTACAGACTCAGATATCACAACAGAGTCGGGGAATCTTCATGAGGTATTTTGAAAGAAAATATCCAAATTATACTTTAGTTTTTTCGTGAAATACTCAACTACGTAAAAGGTTTGTTCCATTATGATACTAATACTCAGAGCTACATTATGACTTTTATTTTGTAACACACTGAAAAAAGTGAGAAATCACAGCGAAAATTACCAGGGTATACCTTTAAGAAACCTTTTATAAAAATACAGATTTTAATACTTTTTTACAAGAATTTTATATTGGAGTAATTTTAACTCAAGATTTTTTTTTTCGGCTATTATTACGAGATAATTTTTATAATCGTATCAACTTTTATAATCTATTGGAAGAATTATTATTATGTATTACTAGGGTTTTTACGGTGTTCAAAGCTCGACATCGGTTGCAAACTTTGAAGAAAATCCTTAATTAATTAATATTTTATTAACGATGTTTAACCTTTTAGAATGTTAACGCACGTGTGTTTTAATGTGTTTATTTTTTAAGCATTTATTTTTGCGATTGTAACGAATAGAAACTTTTAATGAGTTATGGAAACTTAGAATAACTTCGAAATTTCGATTCAATATATAATTAAAATTAGTTTCAATCACGTACGTACTTGCTCATTATATCGCCTGAAAATTTACGATATTATTTTTGAGTTGCTCTAAACATACAGAGTTTGCTTCTACTTCGAGAAAATTCTAATACATTCTTGGAAATTCAACGAAGGATTTTGAAAATTTTAATGAGCACACGTAACTTAATTTTCGTAATGGAATCAAATTTGTGTAATTTCATTAACTCCGTATCACAATCACCCGTGTAACAAACCTAAAATAAATAAACTTTAAATCTTTCAGACTCTTCTTACTAAAGAATTTCTTCTTACTAAAGAATTGAAAAATATGGCGCCTTCTTTCATTCATAATACATCTTCTCATTTGTCTTACTGTTGATTGGGTATTTCAAACTTCAACGATTTTGGTTGACTTGGAAATTCCAGTCTATTTTTTTTAACAATTTCACTACGCCAGAGTTCACTGTTTGAGAATTAGCTCTCTTTCATCACACAGATATTTAAAACTTAAAATTCATTATAAAACTTGTTTGAATTTTCGCAAAGAAGCAGCATTTTCACCAGAAAGGGAGACGTGTCGATGAGAAAAAGAGAGTGCACGTTCCTACAGAACGGAGGAAACGTCTTTCTTTTTACCAGAACTGCGAGCGTATCTGTTATTCAAAAGGCCCCCTCGTTTCGCCCACCAAATTACTTTTCTTCGGCGGTCCATGGCTTCTCAAAGGGAGTACTAGTTGTTGCTTCTTCACACGCTATATTCTAGATTCATTCGTACCGCCATACATAATACATCGTACTGTCCCCAGGGTGCTGGGGATAAAAAGATTCAAAGCGGCAAAGCGGCTTCGTGATGAATTTTAATTTACGGTCCCTTCCGCGGGGAATAGATCGCCAATCTTCTCGTAAGTCTGCTTGATTAGTTTTCTGGGAAGAATATCAATTAACGAAGCGTAAACACAAGAGTACCTTCATGTTGTACTTATTAAGAAAATTTAATCTAAATATTATATTTTGATTTCTTATATCAATTAAATAAAAAAAACTAATTTTGTATAAGACCACGAATAGTATTTTAATTTTTATGACCGACCAGTTTCGCTTAGCCTAAGCATTATCAGGGTACAAAATTAAACAGTTTAATGTTGTACCCTGATGATTCTTAGGCTAGGCGAAACCAGTCGGTGATAAAAATTAATATATAATTCGTGTTCTTATACGAAATAATTTTTCATTTCTTTAAATATGTAAAACCACAAAGTGATTATTACTACGAAAATATGAATTAAATTAATTTAAAATACACTGAGAAAAATTATGTTTGCTAGAAAAAAAAATCCAAGACAATTCCAGTCACCATCACGATTTCAATTTAATTCAACACTTTTTTTTCAACATAGTTGAAATATCTTCGAAAAACATTGGTTAATATTATTTATGAATTAATTTAATATGGTACCTCAGAATCTGTATCACTTTCCACTCTAGACTTCACTTATCACTCTCCTGTCTTGTTTTTGCGATTTTTTAAATTAAACAAACTCAATATTTCGTGCGTAATTCACAATAAAATTAGTATTGCGTCTAAAAATTAAGATGTACTTATTTTCTCAGCGTTAAAGCTCATCTCTCCGGAATTATTGTTGCTCCAATACACAGATATCTTGCTTAAAGTAAAGATAATTTTGTACTTTAGAATTATGTTTGTGTGTTTAATTTATTTAAAATTTGTATTAAATAAACAAGATAAAGATTCTTCCGGTGTCCTCTGAATCTTTTGATCATGTTTTCAAACGCGTTTACGTAAACTGGCGGCACATCAAGAAGTTTATTTAAACGCAATCTTTTAAAAGCTAAATTGTTCATCCAATTAAAATTAACTTGCCAAAGTTAAAGAACTCTGTGGCAGTAATTAAATTTTCTCAAAATTGTCGTTTAGTTGGCTCACTGCGGTTAAGTTAATTACAATTAAGTCAGCTTAAGGTGAAAAGACATGAAATTAGAAGATAAAAGTTTTTGGCCAAGTCCCAAGAGGCCGAATTATTTTTTTTAATTTAGCCGCTTTTGAACAAGCGTCGATAAACTTGCAGAATTGGAACAAAACCCTGATGCAACTATAATTACATGTTTGCATTGCTATAATTGAATCATCAGCAAATATTTTAAAACTTTTTTTCATTTCAATAATATTATTAGGAATCTAGGTTTGTAATATTTGTATCGACATAATTATAATTGTTTTGTTTTATTGTTTGGCAAACAGTATTTTTTAATACACGCGACAGCAAAGGGAATCGCATATTTTATGAACTACTTTATTGCTAACCGTGATAATGCTTTGTCCAATTTAAACAACAGCAAACCCAATTTTAGACAAAAAGGAGACAAAGCAAAAAAAGCAAGTTTAATCCCTTGAGCCAGAAAAACATCATAAAATATGTAGAATTTGATAAGTTCTTATCCACTGTGACGTAGCATATTTGTTGTTAGATGTTCATGTGTATACATAACATGGTTCAAAGGATTTAAACGTATACGCATTTAAAATGCTCGAATCAAGTTATTGAAAGCATAAAATTTCTCCAAACATTTCATAACGTATCTACCTCGCACCTTTGTGCTTTGGTTTAGTGTGCTAATATAATTTATAAGACACAAAGTGCGTTATTTTCGTGATGTTAGAGAAAACAAAAAGCATAAAACACAATGTTATATAAACATCTGTATGTTATCATTTCAAAAGAATAAACATTCGCCACTCGCCACAGAAATGTAGGTAGGTATCTATTCCTTTAAAGGTGAAGTTTGTACTTCGGTACAAGAATATATATATTGTTACTCTGGGTAACTACCAATTTAATTTTTAATTAGTGTTAGAGATAAAAGTATCCTTGAACGATTTCCGAGAGCTTATATATAATTTTTTTTTTGTTTACCTATTACAGTCGCATAAAAATTTCAGCTATCTAGTCCGTATGCTTTATTCAAAAACAGTGTTAAAACCTTTTATTCAAAGCAACGGATACGCAAGAGATGTGCGTATACCTATCCCTTATATCATACTGTATTGAAAATGCGAATAGCCGTATAATAAGAAGTCTGCCTCTTTGGGGAGAGCTTTTTGGGAAACCTTTTGTTCTTTTGTGTACACAATGAACCTAATGCGGAGAGGGATTACTTTTTTTAAAAACATTTTTTTATAAGACACACTACAAGAAATCTGCTTTTTAAAACCAGTGGGCCAAGAGACATTCAATTTTAAATACGTATATATGTGATGTAAATTTTATGGATAGTTGGTATATTTTACTAACCAATCAAGTATTGGTAATCCCAAAAAAAAAATACCTAAACACAGCGTTTGATTTCGTTTAATATATTGTGAATTATATACATAAATATTCATTGTTTACATACTACGGTACTGCAAATACTGGGGATTGTAAAATCAACACCGCAAAACCTAAATACTGTTTACCAACAAAACTGTTACATTTTGTTGGATACATTTCAAAAAACCTTTTGGTTACTTCAGGTGAAAATGTGATCAACCCGCATTCTATTAAAAACGTTTTGATTTCCCCGTTTTAATATGGAAGGAAAGTAAAATATTTATGATGGATATCAAAAGTAGAGCGAAGGATCGCTCGAAGGCTTCTGCGAGCAAAGGAAATAGAGAGGAAGAAGTTGGAAGAGGGACGGTTCGATTGCTTCTTCATACGGAGAGCGTATTTTTATTGAAAGAAAGGCTGTTAAAGCCGAGTGCGGGTGACGTCATGGCCATGGGATATCAACCGTATTCTTGTCGGAGTACGCGCTGTCAGGAATATTAACAATATTATCGGACGGAAAATGAAAACGAAAAAGCCTGCTTACATTTAGGCAGGGTTAAAGCTATGTGTAGGCTCACAAAATCAGGCATTTAATTTGATATTTACAACTAGACTAATATTATAATTACAACAAAAACCAGGAAGCTAAATATAACACCAAATGATTAAAAGCTGGTGATATTTCAACATTGTGACTGGGTAATTAATTTAAATAATTAACATTGACACAGGCTTTATAACGTATAATTCTTTACTAAAACTAATCTATGAACCATAACTATAAAATCAAAAACCATATCGAGGAAAACTGTTAATAAATTTGATTGCATTTTAATATGAAATATAAGTAGCAGACCGTTAGAAGTTACTATTTTTTTACATAATTCAATACATACATGGATGATAATTTTTTTTTTTTTTGTGTATTATCCTTGTGAAAGTTCAGAGAAATGATACATTTTCAATTAAATAAAAGTAAAAATTATTCTTGCCTACTGGTGTCGTCGCTATTTTCGTGATATCTTCAGGGCACTTGAAAAAAAAAAAACAAATATTTCAACCATCTCTTTCCCCTCCATACTTCCTTCAACATTCCCAAAACTGGAAAATCCATATGCCTACTGGCTCCGGGCATTTGGGACTCTTACATAAATAAAATTATCACATATAATATATTACCATTTCAAATAATAACTACCCACTCACCCCACATAAAACATCTATTTAAAAAAAACCTTTTTGTTTTATGGTCGAATCAATTATGGTGGCCAACTGAATCCGGCCAACCCGCAGCAGAGGTCAGAAACATTATGCAACTCCCAGTTTTATATCGGGCCGTTAAAGCTCATTTTAAGGCCTTAGCCACAACGTAAATGTTATGTTTTATACCGCACACAATGCCGTACACACATTCCGTCGAAAACAACCCCCACATATCTACTGAACACAGCAGCCAGCCAGTTCCTAAGTAAATTGTGTAACGGTCTGTTTCACAATATGTACATACATGCGTTATGAGTTACGGCACACATTTTATAAGCTCGAGTAGTATTTATTGTTTTTTTAGTTCGTTCTGTTCCGGTCCCAAACTGATTATAATTGTAATCGATAAATAAAACGTTATCACGTGTCTGCCTTCGTTAAATTATGTTGAGCATGTAGAATATACTTGTTAGGTACTAGCTATACTACCTGGCTTCGCACGAGATGTTGATTTTTTTTTAATGGAACGATCTGGCACTTTCAACCTTCCTCTTTACTTCTCCACTTCCATCAGCCCCACAACATGTTCCATATATGAGATGTTATAGTCCCATCGGCTTTGAGCAGTTAGAACGTCTTATTTATTCATTATTGAAATAATAATTATTGGTAGTTGGAAATAGTTGTGTTGACCTGATATAACAAAAAAACTGGAAAATTTCGTGACACCAGGACTCTCCGTTTGAAGAATTAATGCTGCTTCAGACAAACAAACAGATTTCCACCCTTTAGTTAGTAGTAATAATGTTGTATAAAGGTGGATGTACAAAAAAAAAATAGCTAACAGTTCTTAGTAATGTACCGAATAAAAATTCTTGAAATGAGTTTAAGGGTTACTACATAATGTATTGATCAGGATAATTTTCGCTAAGGGCGTGATGAATTTTTTTTCGGATATTTGACTTGCGACCGAAAGATATTATGCGGCGGGTCTTTTCGGTAACTGAAAGGGTTCCACATTTCGAACCCGAATAAATTTCACGTCACCAACTCCGAGAGACTTCTATGAACAGGCCTTTATATCCAAAAGATCCAAGCTTTTTAGTAGCAGAACTTCAAAGACCGACTAGTATCAGACCTTGAAAAAGACTCATAAAATGTGTTCAAAAAACTCAGAGGCACTCAATGTAATTAATATTAGACGCGTTGCTATTTATTTTTATTTACCCTTTCGCAAAACATTGTTTTTAATCCTGACGCCATTTTTTAAAAGGTCGGAAAGGTTTAAGCGTTTACTAGTATAAACGAATCGTTTTTAGAAATAAGTTTACCGGTATATCAGTGGCAGCGGGGTAGCACGAGGCCCAGGAAACCAATTTAAATAAACGTGTTCATAAAAAAATAATAGAACGATAATTAAAATTTAGGGACATTATTTTATCATTACTTATCACAACATGTGTTGGGCTGAAGATGAATTGAAATAATGTAGGTAGCTATTGTTTGAGGTAACAATGAATTTTATTAATTTATTTTACGGCTAATCATCCACGTTTGTCACACCTGCTCATTATTTTTCTAAAAACATTTTATATAAAAATGTAGATGCTGTGAATATAGTTTATTTATTACTGGTCACTAAAAAAATCATATGATAAATGGTTTCTGGTGTGTTTTTTTTTCATTCGTACAAAATAAAATATCCACAAAATATGTTTGATTATTTTAAGACGTTGGATTTTTTCACGGGGTTCGAATATAATAATAGAGAGAGAGGGACAGAGGGAATAGAGAGATAGCTGTAAAACTTAACAAAGAGTTTTTTTAAACTGAGAAATCCAAAATGGCGTCTTGTTTAATTGTTTTACCCCTAAATGGATATTCTAAATTTTCATAGCTCGTGATTGAAAATAAATAAAAACTTGGTATTTTGTTTTGTTTCGATATTTTAATGGGTATTTCAAAGATTCATAGGTTACGATAAAGAGCAAACCGTATTTGCAAATAAGTTTACCAATATATCGTAGGTATATTTTCTAGGCATAAAATTTGTTGAACCCTTTCACAATCAACACAGCATTGAATATTATAATAGAGAGACAAAAGCTGTAGGCTTTACTTATGCACGTCTACCATTACCGGCATTTCACGCCGAGGGCCAGCCCGAAGTGATGGCTCGTAAAACCCCGGCCCGGGCGGGGGATGACGTCTCTGTTATCGAGCAATAAAGGTGAGCCTTAAAGAAAATCGTAAGGCGGAATGCCGCTTTTATGACCCCCAATGTCAATGTTTTCTTTTGTTTCTTTTGTCTTTCTGGAAAACTCTCATATTAAAAAGGGAGTTGTATTTTATTTTTATATCTTTTTAAACTGGGTAATGGAGGTCTATATACATAAAAAGAACTTTTTGTTCTATCTGATTTCATAAAAATAATACATTCTTAACAGAATCGAATGAATTTATGTTTTAAATGTGATATCGCAACTACTTGGAGCCAGTTGAACTACGGCTTCTCCGTTTGGGAAGTATTGTTCGGTGATGGAAGTTAGGGATAGAAAGGGGGAATAGAAAGGTTAGAAGTACCTTTCGATCCAAATAATGTCACTAAACACAGCTTAAGCCATTTCAAGCAGTGTTCTGATTCTGAATGGTAATTTTTCACTCTGTAACGAGGCAAAAACTCTTTATCACTTAAACTTATAACTAATAGCTTATAGTTAAGATTTATTACTAAAGGCTTACAACTAATATTTTCAACTTGTGACTTACAATTTATTTAAATTATTATTAGCTTGCGTTAAATTTCCAACCTGCAACCTCTAGGCCTAGAGCCGGAAAACTTACAGTGCTTCCTAGAAGTTCGTCTATTCCTTGCATGTTGTTTTACCGTTTTTCTGAGTATGTAAATTTAATGATGTTACAAATTTTCTTAAATCCTACAAACCAAAAACTTCAAACTAAGACCCAGCAAAAAAGGGTAGCAACAAGAAAGAAATGGGAACTATGGGTGCTGTATCTACAAAGTGTTTTCAACTGTCAACAAGTATTCAACTTTGTGATTTCGAATGGATCCGAATAATGGAATTTCAAATAAGATCCCATCCACCGAAGTTTGTTCGGCGTACCGGTTCGGGGCCGCGCCGGAGACTTGCTAGTTGAGAGTGTAACAAAGAATATATGAATCGAAAGAGTGTTTTATCTGAGATCTTCACAGAGGAAATATTTAAAACTTTGGATTAAAAGGCAAAGACAGAATAAAATAATAGAGTATTGTTTTAAACCAAGAATACGTTTACCTGTCCAAACTTAGAAGTGAATTGTTTTACACTTGCATTAGATGCCTGACATCTTTCAGGCAACACCATCACCAGGCATAACATCTACATGTATGTGTTTGATCGTACACAGAAGTAGAAAGCATATCCATAATCAAGATGTGCAACAAGGACAATAGAATTTCTGGCCAAACTAAGAACTCAACTTTTCAGACTCTCATTCCTTAAATTCATTAGAAGATTTCCATCACAATCTGTTCCTTACTGAAAGATGAATCACCTTTGGGTTTACTATATTTGGAAGTTGCTCTCATGCCCTTAAATAATAAGTAATAATAACAATAAAAAAAAACAATAAATAAATATCAGCTAAAATTTTGAGATTTTAAAGTGATTGTGTCCATTAAATGTGAACACCAGCCAGTTAAGTATGTTCCTGTATATTTTCTCTGTTACTTAATTTAAATAAATAGTAATATTTACAAGAAAAACGGCACTATACAAATTATCCAAATATTATTATATTGTTATAAATTTTCGTAGAAATCAATCACTTTGTGGTTCGACAAACAAATTTAATGAAAATTAAATAATAACTTTGTATAAGACCACAGATTTTATTTTATAGTTTAATTTTGTACCCTGATGATGCTTAGGCTAAGCAAAACCAGTCGATCATAAAAAAAATATGTGGTCTTCTACAAAGTTATTTTTTCATTATTATTATTATTATTAAAGGTAAAAGTGTCGTACTATGGCATTGCCAGTTCTATGAAACCTTTAATTACGAATTATCTTTGATCAATGGGAATGGTTTTAGAGAATCAACAGATGGTTGGTTGGAAGCTCTCGACGAAACCTTTAAAGCCCGGCCGTGATAGTCCGCTGCATGGCTGCACGCATCCAAGATCGTCACGTGACAGCCGCCGTCGCGTGGCCACTGCCCTCCGTGAATCGCGCTTGCACGAGCGCTCTGTTCTCGGAAAACAAAGCAAAGAAAGGGCGAGCCTGTTTGCTGTTTACTTCGCCGCTTCGTTCTGCGGTCAAGCAACAAAGACGCCCCGAGTCAAAAACGTCCAACCTCACTCGATTGCAAAGCGAAACAGTGAGTTAGAGTTATTTTACCGTTTTTACTCGAGGGATTCGCTGTTTGTTTTAGGCCATTCCACTTCATTGCATATACGATATTTTCAAAGTGAAAACTGCAATTTCAATCATACGGCTTAGCAAATGCTTACTCTATATAATATTTTGTTTCCGACTCTAGGGATTATTCTTAGCCCCCTTTGAACGACGTTATAAAGTTGTACCGAATACGAGCGGAAAGTGCATTTTCAATCAACATCATTCAACTCGATTAAATCGATACTGTGTATCCTATCGACTTGATGGATTCCATTGGCGCTGGGTGTGTTTGCAATGGCATCGTGTTTCCGTTGCGATGAAAGAGTGATATAACGACCAACGGGTAGCGAGAAAAAAAGCGATTCCTAAGAACTCTGTAAGGATGTAATAGCGGAAGGAACAATGGCCGGTGAGGCTGTGCGTGCAGAGGGGGTTAACCTCAGGTCATTTCTTAGAAACAAGAACAATAATGCATGTACCAGTTATATCCGAGAATATATTGCATACATTTCAGTGAATGCTAGCTGAGTTGGGCACGTGAGCTGGCAGATGTAAATTATTTTCTTGGAATGAATATTTGTAATATTTATTATAGATATCTCGTTAAAAAATCAAAACGTGTTGAGAAAAAAAAATAAAGATACGGATTTTCATCCTACTGTCTTTTAGGTTGTCAATTTCAAGGCTCCGTAGCATACGATCGAAATGATGTTGCGAGCTAGCAATACAACAATTGCGGTGACCTGTAAAACTCACTGTTCAAGAGTTTTCAGAAACAATAGTCCTGCTAAACTCCATTGAAACCTACATTTCTCTTACATGTTTATGAGAAAAAAGTAGAGTCTATAACGGACCTATCACCGGTAAGCCTGCATATCATGTTAGTGATGGTAAAAATATGTTCCGCTGTGTTTTTCCATGCAAGGAAAAAACATAAATTTGGCAACACTCACTATTTAATCAAGGGATGTCGGGCGGTAGAAAGCATTTACATAAATTCGTTTGGCCAAATATGTGTAGGAAGGGCTCACTGTTTTTACAGCCAATTCAATATTAACAACCAGCCAGTGAGCAGTCAAACAATGTCTAACGTTCTGCCAACGATGACGTTTGAATAATGTTATTGGTCATTTTCCTTCTCATTGCATGTTATCAATGTATTGTGTACCGATACACATCACTGTGTGTGTTGAAAGCTATTTGCAAGGAAGAAATAAAGTTATGTGTCCGCTTCGTGTTAGAAAATAGAACAAGTATTTTAGGTACTCTATCTTAACAACGTGTGGTCGCAATTGTTTTATGTCATGCTTTAGAATGATTTTTTTTTTTAATCTAGGGAAAGTATCGCCTGCTTATGTAAAGTACAACGACTAAAAAAATGTCCTGTATTTATTTACTTGTGTTAATACCAGCTTCGCCCTAAAGTTGAATTGAAAAAATAATTAACTAAATCGTAAAATGGATAAAGTGATAAGGAACTGACAGAATGTGCTGATGCCTTTAACAAATATTTCGATAATGTTGGCCAAAATTTAGCTACATAGATCTATGAAAATTATAGAAAAGATAATTGCGAAAAGGACTGTCTTGAATAAAATAATCTGTCTGTTTTCCAGCGGGTAACAATACATAATATTGAAAGTATTATAAATGATTTAAAAGGTGGATACCAGGATTTGATGGAGTCGCAGTAGAAATATTGACACGATATAACAATCTATTAGGCATTTCAATTACCCACATTATAAATATAAGATTGAATAATGGAATATTCCCATCAGTTTATAAAAAATCTATCGTAACGCCTGTTTTAAAACCTGGCAGCCCTGACGAAATATCCAATTATCGACCATATTTTTTTTTTTTTCAACTGAAAAAAAGCAACTCAATAACAATATTGAAATTAATAATAATAAGTCCTAGCCAATTTGGATTTAGAGAGAAACTAGGACTCATGAAGCCATTGCAGAACTTCATTTTCATAGATTTACGAGAGGCATTTGATAGTATCTCACATACATAAATAATTAGTACATTAAGTGATATTGGGATTATTGGTAAGGTTAGGTATTAGATACAAAGCTATCCAACTCAAAGAGACCAAAAGGTCAAATCAAATAACTCACGTGAAGATAAAATTTTGAATATGGCAATTCCCCAAGGGAATGTCATTAGATCAACTTTATTCATAATTTGTGTGAATCAAATGTTTGAATTACCACTTCGTGGCAAACTTACGTCTTTTGCTGACGACACTGAAAAAAATATCTAAAAAACAAGTCTTGGAACGAGATTACCAATGCAGCCAATCAAGATAAGAAGGTTATCAAAAATGGTTCGATTGCAATTTATTATCACTCAACACAGAAAAGACATATTGTATTCCCTTCTCTCTACAAGAGGACGTGCCAAAAATGTAATTATCATAACCATTAATTTTAAAAATTGTATATATGATTTCACATGTAATACGGACTGTGCTTAACTAAATCACAAATCTAACTAACCATCACGCCGTTTCTCCGCAGGGGTAGGCAGAGAAGATAGACCGCTATGCAACTGTGTCCTTGCTTCGTTCACATTCATACATCTTGTTGTACATTCTAATTTCTTTTTAGTTATTCTGACTCTTCACGTAGCCCAATTTAAGTATTTTATTCACTTAATCGTGACATGTCTTCTTCGGACGTCTCCGAATTCTTCTTTTATTCACTTTCGCATCGTATATTGTTTTTACACTCCTTTCTTCGTTTATTCTCTCCACATGCCCAGGCCAGTTTAGCGTCCCTTTATTGATCCTATTCATTACGCTTACATCAGCCTTGCATTATTTCCGGATACTCACCTTTTTAACGTGGCCATACATGGTTTCACCGCACATACGTCTCAGGAATCTTATTTCTACAGAATTCAGTCTGCTTTCATCCTTCCTCTGCCAGTACCTATAATATGTTGAAGTCTTAATAGATAAAAATGTTAAATGGAAAGACCATATCTACCTCACTGTAGAACAAATAAAAAAAACTTATCTTTGTCTTCTATAACATACGCAACATATTAAACAAGAAAACCAACAAAACTGAATATTAATTCGTCATTATATATCCTAATATTATTTATGTGATAAGTCATACTCGACTTCTTGTTGGCAGGATGTTAGGCGTTAAACTAATATTGGGGCAATACCTCTCGCGTGTGACGTCACAACAATAAAATCGAATCTTCAACCGATTTAACTCCGTTTGATCATTGCCAATAAATAATAAAAGCTTTCGGCTCGTTAACGGTATGCTTGAAGGGTTTATTTCAAAGTATTTGTTTCTATCAGTTATTACAACACACACAATTATTTTTTAGATACAAATGGTTTTTATTTTACTTAAATGATAATTCATATTGTGTAGTTTTTTATGTGTAGTTTATTAAGCCTTAGTTCTAGGCACAGAGATCGTGGGGTTAAAAACCAACCAGAGCGGCGAGAATTTATTAAATCGGTGTGGGTTGGGTTTCTTGCAGACTAAATGAAATTTAATAATGAATGATACAAAACCATCATTTAAATACCGTTTTATTTTATTTTATATAAGACCCGTTGGGGTTTGATTCTAGCGGGCTTTGAATTTTTTTTTGTATCTACAAAGGCATTTAAATGGCTTTGTTTAGAAATTTCATTAGTATTTCTATTTAATATTATTTCTGATAATTTGCGTAGAAACGTCGTTACAGTGTCTGTCTTTATGTTAAATTACTAACCAGATATTCAATATCCTTCCCTTTTTCTAATCTTCTTCCCCTCCCATAAATGTTTCTGTTTCACATTCTGGCTCCAGTAGGTCAGACTATAGTATGTCAACAGTAGCAAATAATAAATATCAACTAAAATAATTAGCAACTATCGGTTCCGTTCATTGAGGTTTATCATACGTAATTATTATACAATGGATTCAGGTTTCGGAAGCTCCCTTAGTTATTAATCCGATTGAAAGTTTGAATTAATTTAGTAGTAAACACTTTCAGTGATTAAAAGCTGACATATTAAATTATGTAGTCAATTCCTAAAAGGCATAGTGGAAATCGAAAATGTCGGATGAAAAGACGCGTTTCTTGGTTTTTTTAAAGATTCACATAGCTTTCACTTCGTTCTCGAGCAAATGTATTATTTCAATCAATTTAATGGTTGTTTCAATCTGTATGGTCTCAGATTAGCTACTCAGCTCACCGAGGCACTCGACAATACCGACCAAAAGGCAAGTTCGACGTTATCATGACGCGAGGTGGCGGCTCTGCTTCTCACCTGCTCTTTGTCTCGTCCTGAAAGATTTGTCTGCATTCAACGTCCTCAGCCACTGAGCGAAAAGTTACATTGCATTAAGATTAATTAGTCGATTGACGGATTGAATGGTCGGTTACTTTTACTTCATGTCTGAAAACTTTGCGTTCGCAGCTGCAAATTGCGACGGGCTTGCATAACCGGTTGCGTGGAGAAGAACTCAAGTTCAGCGGCTTTGGAAGCAATGGCCAATTTTTCATTGTTCTTTTTTTTATAATCTGAATTGTGAACAATTTTTTTGTTGTTGTTATTAAACCCTTAAAATCAAACCATTTTTTAAATTATTCCTCAAATCTATATTTTATAACTTAATTCTTATTTGTGAAAAGCATTTTCACCTCAAACATTCGACGATGAATGCATGTATGGGCGCTGCTGTGTTGTAATCTTGGCTGTTTACTTGATGAATCTTCCAAAAAGTGCGAACACCCTCAAATGGTGAGCACTAGTGTCATGAAACGTACACAGCTTTTTTTTACTGATTTTCTTACACTTATTTATTTGACACGGAACTATTTTCACAATCAGACAGCCATCTATCATCTGCCTAAATCTACCATGGATTGACATTTTTTCAAGAAGCAAAACCTTTGAATGTTTAGCATGGTTGGGCACCAATGAGCTAATGAGCCAAGATGTACTCATCGACAGACACGTCTCAGCCGCTAACGACGAAGGCACAACACAATACAGCCTGACATTCAGCTGAGCAGCGCGCTACCCACAGCTCAAATACACATACTAATAGAGTATTAATAAGAAAACTGTATGAATATAAAAATTTTCGTAATACATAAATAGATTATAAACGCTCACACACAAACCAAGAAGGTATCAAAACGTAACAAGTGCACACACACACTTTGCACGGCAGCATGATAACTTACATTGAATCACCAAACCAACACGATACGGCAAGCAGTTCATTAGCAAGGGGGCAGTCTATATAATTGTCTCCCGGAAAATACAAAAGTTGGGTGTCCTTTTTCAGAAATATAATCTCTAATAAGTAAATTTGCAAGGATGAGTTAAAATATGATGTATTATACTGTGATTATTTATTACAGTCAAAGTGAACGTGAAAAAAACTTTAATCTGAAATTAGCAAAAAAAATATATGTTGCACTTTGAATTACGGCCAATTCATCAGTCTCATAAGCAAGCATTATAATAACTTAATTTGAATTGCTTCTTCCTGACCGAAAAACAACAAGATTTTCTCTCAACGGTTTTATGAGAACTCTTTTTTAATTTTAATCAGTTTCGCCGAATTACGAAAGAAGGAAATTTTCATATTTGCATCAATTTAGTAAAACTGTATGTGTAAATAAATAAAACAATCACAAAATTCGAAAATTATTAACAGTACAATGCAATTATATTTTCCCTCGCGGAAATATTGCTATGTATTTTGGCAAAAAACATATCGACGCTGGAAAGACAAAAAGGCCTTAGCGACACTTTGGTTAAAAGTTACTTAAATATATAGTTTTGATCAGTTGTTTTTTCTGCATCGAATACTCTTGACTCTCGTTTGATTCTGAAGACTTCTGTGGCCCTTAACCGTCTCAAACATGTTTACCATTTGGGAGAAGGCTTGACTCAAGCGACACAAGTTTGGGACTTTTTTTAGCTTTTTTCCGCTTCAGGTAACTCAGTGAGAGTATTGAATTAACTGAGTTAACTTTTTTTTTCAAATGCATACAGGTACCGAAGACTTATTAATTAATTAGCTTTTTTTTCAAAATCCAACCAGGTACTGAAGACTTTTATTGTGAAACAAAATAACTTTTAGGTACTCTGGTGTAAACTTCCCAGAATGGCGCTTCAGCATTTTTGCCTTTTCGGCGACGATATCAGATTTTTATTGGATGCTTCCAAACGCATTTTCAAGCAGTTATTTTCAGAAATGAATGTTTCAATTTTTCCAAATAGCGTATCCCCTCAAGTTTCGTACCAAGTAACTACTCTACGAAATATAATAACACCCATACTATGTATTTCATCCTTATTTCGCATCGCAAGGTTTCCGCCGCAGAAACTGACTTGTGAATATTGCATTGCAATAAAATATTATATTCCAGTGTTGAAGAATTTCTATGGTTGACTCCGAAGAATACTGTCATTTTTATAAATAAATAATTGAATCTTTTGTAAGATATATCACCTCAATATCTATCACCATGTTAGAAATCTTGGAGTAACAATATATGGAGAGAGAGCTATTTTTTTTTTACACAACCTATACAAATTTGGGATACATCACTTTTTCCGGGTTTTTACGTCGTACACTATAAGAAAGAAAGAATCAGCAAAATTTCCCAAATTATCACACCGCTTTAAAGTATTGTAAGGATGTTCTTCGTGTCCCGCGTCTCCATTGACTCCGCCCACGCTTTTTTATATGTCATATAAATGGACATAAGTCAACAGTTTTTTAGGTTATATGCTATATTTTTGTTTATAACAAAACTCTGAAAAAGTGGTTATACGAATAAACAAAAACATTATGTCGACATGTGCTATGAATGGATGTACAAATACCCTAGCCCTAGTCCTAGTTACGCCCAGGTCTAGCCATCAGAGTCTAGCGAAACTCATCGAAACTGACTACAGCAGCGCTCTCTCTTGTATATTATTGCTCTGAGTTAGTAATCTATAACGTGTTTATATTTGAACTACGAGTTACATGATTGGTGTAAACTTAACCAACTATTTTTTTAAATAATAGTAAATGTCAGTCAATCAGATTTTTGAGAATTACTCACCCTCTTGACTATGATTATAAAATTGGTAATATTTCCCTTACATCTGTCAATGAAATTAATGATCTCGGCATTACTTTCGATTCTAAATTAAATTTTCTCTCACATATCAATATAATAACAAGTAAACGTTTAAAATTTGCTAGGCTTTATTCTTCGAAATGTCAGTGTATTAAAAAATATTTCTACATTGAAAATCCTGGACCCTTCACTAGTTCGAAGTCAAGTCGAATATAATTCTTCTGTCTGGTCCCCTCACTTTAAAATCCACTCTGATTCCATTGAAAAATTGCAACATAAATTTCTAAGATACATTAACTACAAACTCGGTCTACCTATTGAAACCATAAATTATAATTATTTAATGAAAGAATTAAAATTACTAACACTTTCAGACAGGAGGCTTGTTTCCGACATGACTTTTATTTTTTAAATTGTTAATGGTATTATAGACAGCCCTGATTTACTTAGCTTAATTACCTTCTATGTACCTAACAGATCCACTCGATCCAAAATTCTTTTTAAATGTAACAACAATATCAGGACTGAGTCATTTAAATACTCGCTTGTACCTAGATTGCATGCAGTGAGTAATTCTATCGCTGAAATAGTAGATATTGAATAGAACTGCACTGAATCTAGTTACAAGTAGGCTATAATAAAATACCTCTTTCAAAAATACTAGTGTTAATTTGCATGATAATATTTCTAACAATTTCATCATGTGTTTGGGTGCATTGTTATTTTTTTATGTCATTGTTATTTTTTATGTCACTGTTATTTTATATCTTATGTTATGTAAAAGCCCATGAGGGCGTATATAAATAAATAAATAAACTCACGTGTTCATACTGATACCAACAGTTGTGAAGAAATTGACAAAATATCGTCATAACTTATAAAATTCCAATTGAATCAATATATATGAACTTTCAAAAAGATTATGTAATAAATAATTAAGAAAATCTCTCAGTTTCAGAAAAAGCTCCAGAAGGGTGGGCACTGGCGTCATACTTCTCACAGCTTTTTCATTTTGTATGTAGAGGTCAACGAAATTATTTTCAGATCGCAGCGTTCATAATGAGCTTTAAAGCTGTAAAATAATATTTTTGCCGTCTTTTATCTACATTACGATGTTTTACTTTTACCCAACGGTGGTATCTTGTGAGGCTGAAGGTAGCAGGGAGGGGAAGGAGATGTGAAAAAGGAAGCTTTGGAAGTAGCTACCAAACACGGTTAAAGGCATTTCAACAACGTTTCGATTCTGAAAAGTGGTCTTTCACCAGGGCGATACTAAGGGTATCTACCACTCTGGAACGTGCCGCAAATATACTATATATAATTTTATATGAATTAAATGTGTCAAGACACATATTACTGAAATAAAAAATTATTATTGCACACCGGGTTTGTTCGACCTCTGGATTCGTAGTCGAGCGTCTTACCACTCGTCTACGGAGGCCGTCAGATATATTATGTACATGTAAGTACTACTGTACATGTACAAAACATATTATATTTAACGGTTAATTCATTATTGCATTGATGCGCACTCTTCTTTTGTGCACAAGCAAATGCTTCTAATTAAAACTTAAGGTTCTATATTTTTTTATTTACCAGTAAACTCTAAGAAAAAAGCAACAAATATTTTACTGGCATTCCTTTAAGCCTGAAATACATTTTTTAAGCTTTTGGAATGGAATTTTCAAAAGTAATCGTCACCATTAAAACCGATTTATTATTATGTTGTGTATCCGTGTTGAAAAGTTCTGACAGCATTTAGGAGATAGCTTGATTTGTCGCTTTCTGTCGAAAAAATGATAAAGTTTCCAAGCCGGGATAAAAATGTGACCGTTTTATCAAAACATAGCTTCCCATATTACTATGCGGAAGATCGAAGCAGAATTTCATGGGTAGCCTCAGGGCCGGACCGTCGGTAGGTCGAAACAGGGAGGCCCGGGGTGCTGATTGTAGGGGGCCAAAATAAGAATACGAGGACACTGAGACCTTACACTTGAACTCTTGTCGCATTTGTTGTCGCCACGAAAAGAAGTAAAATAACAGCAAATTTAAATTGACCGTCAAGCATAACAGTATAACCGAAATAATGTGAGAAAAACAATTAAACAAATATATTAACTAGGAATCTATTAGTAAAGTACTGACATAATTATATTTTGGTTAGTATGGAAAAAACAGAGCACAGGTACTATAAGGATGTACGAGTATACCGCAAAAACCCAAATATAAACTTGAATGACGCGGAGACCAAAGGAGAATCAAATAAAAGATTCTGCAAAAATCACAGATACCTACCATAGAGTAAATTCGCCTAGAAGTTGCATGACATGTTGGTACGTTCCATATTTTTTAGGGTTTATGCTTAATGAAATGTCGGTGTGGCAAATGAAACAAGCGGTAATATTAAGCATTGTTAAAAAGATAATTGTTAAGCGCCCTTGAGGTGATATTTTTTACTTAAAGATGTACTAAAATAATGATTGATAATAAGAATAATATTATAATAGGATGAAAGTAATTTGTATCGAAATGGAAAATTTTAACGAAACAAGTTTAAGAACGGCCCTGGGCAAGTATTATTCAAAATCATAAAAGCTGAAAAATTCACGGCTCGTGAAATATAGCCCGACCCTTCTGCCTCCAGCTAACCGGGTAATAATGTACACTTTACGCCCAACTCATCTAAGATAGACGAGGCGAAATTGCGTCCTTAATATCAAAAACTGCATAGAATCGTCGAAGCTTATAATGGAACCTGCGTGAGTACTCGCTTCGGCGAGTAGACTCCCAAATGAGCAAATTAAATTAATATTCAAGAAGTTTGGAACAAATTTATGAATTTGAATATGAAAACATTCTTCGCATTCCTCGACGACTTCCACAATAAATATATGAATAAAGCAAATTAGTGTGAAATTTTACATTAGATTCTTTTTTACATTTCCTGAAAAACTCGAGGTACCTAACTTTCAGAGCTTCTATTTGATATTTAAAAATTTCAATACTATTTATGAAACCCTTGAATCAAAAGTTTTATTTTCATTTTCCATCTACTCATGGAAAGGATATCTCATTCATGGGATAAACGAATGGTTGAAATTGTCATTTTTATCATATTGTTATCATAGTGGCATATTATACGCAGTAGAACTTGCTCCTGCGACGGTGTCTTACTTTTCATTAGGGAAGTAACTTGTATTGAAAAGCAAGCGTTACACTCACCGGCAGGTGGTTCTATGTCTCTGCTCGTGTATTGTAATGAGTCGGGACCAAAATGAAACGCAATACACCCCTATCACAAAGATATCTTTTAGTTTCGGTTTCTGAAAAGCAAAAATACGACTTTGAAAATAGTACAGTTCTCCATAGTCAGTAGATCTATACCAGATCAGGTTGAAAGGTTGAAAATTTGATGATTAACGTTTTTTAGCGATGTTCGACGGGTCATTCGAGACAATATGATATTTTTTAATGTTATAGTTTAAAAGATAACATTTTGTGTATAGTTTATGGTAGCAACTTTTTTGGATGTTTTTAGTTTTATATGCATTACAAAATATAAAACATGATTAATTATTTTTACGTATGAATTCTAATCTAATATGTGTATTTTAGCTAATCTTTTCATTTAATAATATTTTAATAAGAACTTTTTACTGTTTTCATTACACACAATCATGCATATTATAGTCAAAGTTTTTGGTTAGTTCAAGAATCCTAAAATTTTCGACATGATCATTTTTTTTCGGTACTTAAAACCAAAATGTTTTTTCTGAAAATTCGTAAATTTTGAAAAAAGTCACCCCCTTTTTGGCAGAATTCAAAATACGCGGAAAATTATATTGGTTTTATAGTATTATCCATTTCATAAACCAAGTCAACAAACAAATGGAAAAGTATAATTATTAGGGGTTCATTGACCTTAGACATCCCAAAACTACAAAAATTCACATTCGACTTTTTGTCAGATTTTTTGAAAATATGACGCCCTGCCTTATTTTTTCGTTTAAATAAATATATATATGCTCCTTAGATTGTGATGGAAATGACCTTTCAGCGGAAACAAGTTGTTTCGACCTAGGAATTCCAGATGCCCGAGCTCACTTTTTTTTAATAACCTGAGACTTAATAACTGTGCAAGAGTACTGATGTATACATTCTACTCATGTTTACCAGAGATTTTGACTAACTAAAGAAATAATCAGTTAAGTAAGGAAAATTCAACTTTATTTTCGGAAACTCATTGCGAAATATGTTAAAACAGTAAAACTACTGTATTCTCATATGCTCTAACAATTCTATCTGAACATAATTTTACCACATGTTCTGGAAGCGTAATAAGCATACCCGAACAGACTAATTTTATAACCTGCGCATCATATAATTTTCCCTAGAGCTTTCCTCGCTGAGGTGAGTACGCACTTAAAAACTCAAATGGGGATTTCTGCACTCATCTCATGATATATAAATAAAATACTCGATGTTCTTTCTACCTACAGTTTGGCAATAGAATATAGATTTTTTAGAAAGTTAAACTAATTTTTTTGTCAATAGTATGACAACACCGAGTTTTGTCGATTTTGGAGCAATTATAGTACATTCAAATGCTTTACTCTTGAATTTGTCAGTTAGAAAATTGACAGGAAAAACGTAAAACAACACTTTTTATCTCGCTCAAAAAGCTTTAAAAAATTACCAGTTCAATTTTAAATTTTCTTAGAATATAATAAAGAATTACCTTCCAAAATTAAAAGAATTGCCACCCATTTCTGAACACTGCCTAAAATATTATGAAAATATCTACTTGGACCGTAGCGCTGTTTTAAAGTTACAACCTTTTACTGTTGAGCCATTTTTATGTCGCCTTTAGCTTTGTCTATACTCCGCGCGGGAGCACATGAGCTAGACACGTGAGAATAAACATGAAAAATAGTTAAACATCGATGGTAAGGCCCGGATATATTATTATTGTCACAAATGATTTCATACACTTTATTTGTCCTTTTTTGACATCTAAAATATGTATTTTTTAGTTGGAAAATGCCTCGAATGCTCGCCATGCGGAGTTTGGACTACAAATTTGTCAGTAATTTTAGCGGTTGCGCTAGTTAAAAGAATTTTTTATCTAGTTGGTTGTTTAAATTCAAACAATTATTCGCTGAAAAACATTTTAAATTAGTAATTTTCCATTTAACATGAGAGAATAACATATTTTCCTCACTAAACGAGTTCAGAAATGCTCGATGGGAATCGAATTTAAACTTTTCATCGGACGATTACCAAATTGTTTACGCAAAACCGTATAACAAATTGAATTTTCAGTGAAATCACTGTTTTCTCGCAATTTCTTAGTGACATGATTTGTTTTAGCTTATATAATACTTCCTGGTGTATAAATATCTCTATGGGTCGGCTTATTTTTGTTCAGATACCTTGTTCAATTATTCCCACAAGTGGGGGTTCTTCAAATAAACAAAGGAGGGAATGAGAATAAACGGCCGTTTTAATGAATATATTTAAGTAGCTCTAAAAGGCCTCTCTCAAGAAACATCTGCGTTGATATTAGCCCTCGCCGCCGAGTTGAGATAAAGATTGAGCGACGTCATAACGTAGATGGCAGAAAGGATTTCACAAAAAAATAATTTCGCAACTATTAAAATATTTATACAGCCTCAGCTATTATACTAACTTTTTATTGATGCGATATAAATAATCGCTTTTTGTGTGTATTAAAACAAAATTTGAATATTTCACAAAGCCCCCTCCCCCTTCCATACACGACGCTTAAATCCTGGTTGGCTCTATGACACAGATAACCTTTGGGCAATGTCTTGAGAACAATAAAATTAGGAAGGAAAAGGGGGCAGGAAGGTAAGGTGAGGATGTACTTATGTATTGATCAGTTTATTAAATAGCTAAAGACATGGCCACTTGGTGTCTAAGGTACTAGAATATAGGTACTTTAATAAAAGTAAGAAATATAACGACAAACTAAAACGAAATGTTGAAATGTTATTTTTCACTTTTACATCCATCTTAGAAAGCCACAGCATGTTTTTCGAATCCACGCGAAGCAGTGTTGAGCGCTATAAAGCTCACGAGAGCCCATTTTCCGAAATTCGCTTTTCCCTTCTGTTGGGTTAGTAATTTCACGCCAACGCAACGCCGCGAAACGAACGAACATAGGCAAGCCCGGTATGTGAATACAAATATTTCAATGTGACCATTAAAACTTACTAATTCATTATGCCCAATGTTAACTTTACCGATGCGAGCATTTTAAGGTAAAGTGCGGGAGAAATGTTAGAAATTCTGGAGAATACCTGAATAGCAGTCAATTTTGGAATTCCCTGTTGACAAATTCTTGAACACACATACCTGTAAGCAAAGAAAACAAATCTAATTAGTAAATTGAGAGTGGTAGGAACAAAGTCAGATAAATATACATAAAAGAAAGTTATCGCAAAAGGCTCACATAATATATTCTGAGATTTTTATTTCTGACATACCTAAAACCTTACCAACACCGATGTGATCAACAATATTCTTTTGAAATTTTTAGATAATAAATAATAATATTAAAATGGTAAAAAATATGCTTTCATTTTAGCGAGAAAATTATTTTTAAAGCAAAAAAATCACTATTCGAAAATTTTGTCCAAGCATACCCATAATAAAATTTGCATAAATATAATAAAAGTAATCTCAACTACAAAGTAGGCATCTGTAAGATAGAACAGTAGAAACTCTCCAATTATGAGTTCTCGGATCAGGAAATTTGCTTAGGATTTCCGAACGGACATTTCCAAGCATATTTTTTCAGCTCGCATCGTCATTTCCATCATATTTTAAAAATACAATTAAACGTCAAACCAATATACTTTAAAGAGATTTAGAAAAATAAAGAAACACGGAAAAAATTAGATACTACAACTATAAGAAAATAAGTTACCGGACGCATCATTCGACTACATTTATTTAAATTTTAATATTGTAAGCATCTTAATGAAAATGATGATTCAAATTTCACAATAATATTTGTGTGTGAAATATTTAACAAAATTATCAATTCCAGTAATAATAATAAAAATATTTGGACGATTTGTATAGCGCCGTTTTTGTGAAAAATCACCTCAAGGGCGCTGTACAGATCTTACTTTCTATCGTTACATATTGATTCCTAGTTTAAATAAGAAAATATACAGGAACATACTTACCTGGCAGGTCCCATCAGATAGACACAATTATTAACTTTAAATTATGATTATTATTTTAATATATATATATATATATATATATATATATATATATATATATATATATATATATATATATATACAGTGGTATGCCTCACACAACGAACTTAATTCGTTCCAGGAGCAAGTCTGTTATGCGAAAAAAGTTCGTTATGTGAAACGCGTTTTCCCGCATAACAATACATGTTAAAAAAATAATTCGTTCTGTAGCATAAAATATGGTAAGATGACATAAAAAAAAAAAGATAAATTTTTTGTTATTATTTTTATTTAGATACATCTAAAAACATAATGAAAAAACACACATTTTTTAATTTTAAGAAATAATCGAATCTTGCACATCTTCATCCATTTTCCGCTTTTTGGCCGATGGTGCAGTGAAAACCTGTCCAAAGTCGTTTGTTTCTCTCTTTTCTTCAACATCTGCCGGAAATAACGGACAAGAGTAACCTTTGGGCCACTGTGATGATGTCCTTCACCACTTCTGTGTCATCAACTACTGCTTCTTCCTGAATCCACGAAGGCACAAGCATCTTCCAAGCAGAAATGAGGGTCCTTGTGACACTTCTTCCAGGCCTTCCGTATAAGTCGTATTGCCAAAAGGATATCAAATTTCTCCTTCCAAAACATTCGGATAGTCATATTGTCTCCACCAAACTCGCATTCTTCAAACACCTTATTAAAGAGGGCTCTAGTGTAGAGTTTTTAAAGTTCGCAATAACTTGCTGATCCATTGGCTGGAGAATGGATGTGGTGTTTGGTGGCAAATACTGCACCTTGATAAAAGGATAATTTTCCTGCAATATTTCTTCTAGGTCTTTTTGGGTGAGAAGGGGCATTGTCAAGTATCAAGAAGGGCTTTGAGCGGCAGTTCTTTTTCCAACAAGAATTTGAAGGAAGGATGCAATAAATCGGCAGTGATCGTGTGAAGTGGGCGACTTCGTTGTGTGAAGCGAAGTTCGTTGTGTGAAGCGAAGTTCGTTGTATGAATCGTGAAATGAACGAAAAGGAAGTTCGTTGTGTGCAGCGTTCGCTGTGCGAGGCGTTCGTTATGCGAGGCACCACTGTATATATATTTTTTTTATTTTTTTTTTTTCTTTTTTTTTTCTCTTTTTCCGATTTAGGGCATGGGAGCGAACTTAAAAGAATGGACTTTCTGAAATTTGTCATACAGTACAGGATTTGGTTAAAATTTGCATGTCTAAAGGTGATTCGTCGAGAGACAGATTATGTTGAGATTCTTTTAATGAATTTAAGGATAAGTATATCCATCAATGGTTTCCAAGTAATCCCGCTAAGCCATATTAAAAAAAAGGCTTCCCATAAATAGACGTAAGTATTTATGAAATGAAATTGACGTGAATAGATTGTTGATATAATTCAAATAGTTATTGGATTAAAGTGGTACACAGAACGGCATTAGTGGCAAAATAAAGTTTTGCATTTCGGCATTATGGCTAAGCCATGAAATAGCAGAATAAATTGATTCGAAATCAGGTTATCCTTGGGAACCCTCGTTATTTCATTTGTCGGTTTCCAGAATCTCTGAAACCGAAAGAAATGCAAATTTAATTGCATCGCTTAAATAAAATAAAAGTTCCGAGAGCACAAGTGTTCAATGGAAAAACTCTGCATAGGGGTCGTATCAAGGATAATCGATATAGAAACCTTCATAAATGACAAATTCTTTATTATCTCCACCCTGGAGGCTATTAGCAATTCTTCGAAGGTTGCCGTGCAAAAGATCGTTGTAAAAAATAAAGAGAGTTAACCAAATCTCGAAGACACTAAAGTAATAGGAGGAAGGTGACATAAAATCTCTAAATATAAAATCTGAGCAACATATAAAAGATCTGTTCACGCGAGTCAAATAATATCAGCCGTATGCGAATGTTGGGTACGCGTTCAGTTTATTTCGCGACTGTGCAGTGTGCACCGGTACCGAAGTGGTCAGTGACGTGTGTTTTTCAAACACCTTCCATTGAATTACTTGTGGAATACAAGCAGCTTCATGACTTCAATGATCCAAAAACTGCCATCACGCCCCTAAGAGACCTTACGGAATGTCTGTTTGCTGTCCTGTTCAACAGGTTCTTATACCCATTTAAAATTTCGCTATCAGCGATATATTTTTTCCAGCCAACAGTTTTAAAAATGAGGAATGAACTAATTACCTCGGGGGCGGGAGAATATTCGAGAACGTTTGAGTTAAAAACAATCAAGAAGTTTTGTGGTTGAGGTTCACATTTATAGTGCACAGATTTAACGATGTTTCTACACGAGGTGCAGTGGTCTTCGTGAATCGTGTTCTTTACAGCTTTGTAACGGGGGATTTCATCTAGAGTTATATACGTTCAACGAATGCTAAATCTTGAATGGTATGTATTGATGCTAAATAGTGATGGGCATAAACTGAATCACGATGGCAATTGAAAAATTCCAATTGAATCAATTCAATAATAGAAATGCTCGAACACAAACGCCGTCAATATTATATTTATGTAAGATATATTCAATGATTTATTTATAACATATAAAGGTTTTTTTTAATTTGGTTAGTTAAAAATTATGTTACTTGTTAATTTTGAAAAGGACATTTCGATTTTGTGAACAAGAAAATAAAACAATTAACGTTTGGGTTAAAATTTATCATTCAGAGTACCCCAACTGTCACATTCTTTATAACTATTTTCGACATTTCTGATACCGTCAACGCGGTAAGACCATAAAAGTTAACAAATTTGACGTGTTTATGGCGTGCGAATCGTCTATTCGTTTAAATTGGCCACCCTCGCAGAGGGCCGTTTTGTGCACACCCACTTCTAGTTCCTATCTGAGGGGTCCTTATCGGGGAAATATATGGCGAAAAAATCTTTCGGTTCTGCAGCTTGTGAAAATATGAATTTTTTGAAAATAAATTATGAAAAAATAAATCATATTTGCACATAAAAGTTTTTTATTAATCGTGCATTCAGTTTCTGTACAATATGTTTCACAGCACGAACTCAAAAACAATGATCTCGTGATAAAGTCAACAATTCACAGCAGCCTATAGACGTTTCATGTGCGGCGAGAAATAAAATATGTGGCTATGGCATCGTTTGAGAATCCAACCGATGCGAGGAACGCCGCGCGAGCGCGATTAAAGGACGATAGGTTAGAATACATTAGCCCGGCGCTCAGTTTCCGTTCAGAGGATCTGGAATCTGGACTCACATATTTAGAGAGCACATGCTTATCAGGATTTATTCGACAAATTGCTTGAAACTAAACAACAGTTGAACAATAGTGGAACAAAATTAGAAAAACAGCAGAGTTAGAGTAAAATAACAGAAGAATAAGAGCAGAACTAAAGTAGAAAAAAGTAAACTTTTTTTTACATTAACTCCATACAGGAAGCCATGAGAGAAATTATTTCCATCAGGGCCTATATCATCTTTGGGGAAGCTGTGTGGATGGTCTTTTTGAGAAAAGGAAGGAGTGGACCTGGGTCTTGAAGAGGCCAATATTGAAGGAGGGGAAACTCAGAGGCCGGCAAACCGTTACACAGCCGAGCTTTTGAACATAAGAACCAGTCGTAAAAGCAACTCATGTATTGAATGTCCGTGTACAAATTACCGTGTACAAATGTTCGGCGCGTGTTTCGTGTGACCATGCACCGGAAAGCTGCAGTAGGACATTATGACAGTTGACTTCAAATTGCTTTACGCTCATCAAGCCGATTCTCCGCAAAAGTAGGCAGAGGGGATAAAACTCCGCATAACCTGTCTTTGCACACTGCTTGCTTCATGACCATACAACGTCAAAAAACATACCATTCAGGATTTACAACTCTTTGACATGACCTGACTAGTTTTGATTTCGTGATCGTGAGATATCCTTCTGAGGCCACCCCGACCTTTTCTTTTAAACTATTTTTGTTATACGATACTTACTCAAGTATTACGGTAATGTGTCGGTAAATAACGCATATGCTCTAATCAATTTTTCGCCATAGTAATAATAAACAAATATAATCATCCATATTCACTTAATAATCTCAATTATTGATTTTTCAATACAAAGTGTTTTTTTTTTGTTTATATATTATGCATATATTTTTTTTTTATTAAGTTTTTTTTTACATATTGGTACTTAATACTTAATTTCATTATTTTATTTTATGATTCTTACATTCTGTTAACCGACATATAATAATACTGCATTTTATATATACATATTTGCGACTACCATGGTACAGGCATGTGCCTAGTTCCATAGTTACTGGAATCCTAAAAACCGTGTAACATTATACAAAACGGAAAATAAATGAAGAAAATTACATTTAATAAAGAAAGTCCATTTCGATTCATCGAAATAATGTCTACTATTGATCAAGCAACTTTTACTATTTGTACCACTGAAGGCCTAATCTGAATTATAATCCATAACAGATAACTTACGCAATAGCTATATTACATGATAACCAAAAGCTTCGCTCGTTAAGAAAAACTAGCGGTCTACTGATCTACTGGTCGCCATGGCTACAAAACAAAGACTAACCAAATCGGTTGGGAACGATTTGTAGGAGAAACATTAATGTGGAATGAAATGATAAGGGAACGGTCAGAGGGTGTTTTAATGCGGTGTGTATCAGCGTCGTACCTTATTTTAGTCCCATTTTCAAACAATTTACATTTTCAAGATAAGTTTTTGTTCAGAAATGATAATTACCCACCTTAGAATACAACACATGAAAATAAATTTAGGAACATATGATGCCGTATATCGGTCATATGCGTACAAATTAATAAAGCTCTCCTAGGAAAAAATAATAGCCTCCCCAAAACCTTCATAACTAAAGTTTTTTGTTTGAAATCAAAATAAGAACAAACTTTTTCCTATGAATAAAATAGCAGTAGCGTCTGGAAATTTTAACAAGAGAATATTGGAACCCACGTTTTTTTAAGATTTATTAGTTGAACGAATTGACAAACTTATCTTTACAGGCGGTTAAAGGAGAAACTAACGAACTATTTCTTCTAGATATGTTTTATATTTTTAAAATCTATGTTACCAACGCTACCGACTGCAAGTATGTCAGTATTTATAGTTGTCGTTTTTTATGTGACTCCCAACTACCCGGAGTTGGTGGGGCAATAACAATTTGAGAATTTTGTCAGGCTGAATGTGTAAACAGCAAGGAGAATCGAAAGGTTTGAATTTACCAAGCCTTTGAGATCTAATCAGCAAACAGAGCTAAAGTCATATAAACCATTTTTAGTTTCATATATGCTATGCACTAATTTATAATTTGTAATAATAATCCCAAATATATTCAATTATTTTTTATTAATCCTGATTCTCACGCTTTAATTCGAGGTTGCAGTTCTAACCCCTAACGTCGTTACCATTTTTAAATCAGGTATTTTACTCAAATTGCATTTTTTTTAATATTCGTAAGCAGATGTTCTTGTAAGAAAGTACTACTTACGTATTCAAATAAAATGTTTTAATGGCGCTACATTTATGATAGAATGAATTTGAAAACTTTCAACCAAATTATATATTCTCTACAATTTGAAAAGGAAAATTAATATTCTTCAGACTACATAGTCCTCACCAAGGATAGTTGAACAAGAAAAAGGTAAGAACGAGTGCATTTTGGAAACGTAACGATAAAATGTATAAACGTTTAGTTGCTCGCTAGCGGCAACTCTTTCTCGTTTCAAGATTTTCCTTAAAAAGCGTTTACTCTAATTACTCTTAAACTGGAAAATATATCTTTTTTTTCGTTTAAGCACGTATGATGTTAAAAATAAAACCTCTTATAAACCCTATCCTGAAGCTTTATTTATGGAAATAGCAAAAATCGCATTTCACTGGCGATTATTACTATAGTAAGTTTACAACGTTTTATAACTTTTTGCCCTTTTTGTTTATTTTAAGCTTAGTCTGTCTTTTAACAATAATAAATAAAGGTATTTTAATAGATGTCTTAAGGTTACTTTATCAAGAGTTCCTTTCATAACCTTTTTTGTGTGCACACCAAACGTTTATATTATTCTTATTTATATGGTGAAGGGGTGTTTGTGAAGGGACCTGGTCGAATACAAAGGTTATTTTATCAATGATTAATAACCATAAAAAATACATTAAAAAAATGCTTTTCTTCTTAAAAATGAAAAAATATTCCCGACAAGTCCCTATAAACTGTATCATATAATATGGCTTGACGCGATTTGGAAATATTAAAGGTCAAACCAAAAAAGGTGTGGATATGATTTATACCACGGTAATCAGATCGTCCCATTGTACCCGATACTAATCACGGTCCATGCTTTACCATCATTATTTTTAATTATCTACAAAACGAACTGTATACAAATCAATTCAGCGGTGAAGCTGTTACCTCGAATGATTTTAGAAGCAACAATTCAGGAACAATATTCCGGTCGACGTTTTTTCAAATGTCACTATTTTGAAAATTTTGCCTATTTCGACCTGAACATTATAAAAGCAGATTGCAAGTCTCAAACTTGTCGAATTAATACAAAGCTGTTGCAGTATGATCGTCTACTATTTGACTTAAAGTTCGCATGTTCGATTCCTAATTATCTCAGTGACAAAACGAAAACCTTTTTGGCACCAGTCTTGCGCAAAGAAATTTTATTAAAAAAAATGTTTGTACATTTGCACCTCTTCCATAATCAACCATACCTTCTCAATCTGAATATCCAGGTACTTCTAAACTCTCCTCTTCCCATATCAAAGTATATATCCACTCTTTCGTAAGCCTTACAACCAAAAAGTAGACATATAATAGTTACACTGGCTAAGAACAGATGAGACTGCTATACAGAATCAAGTAAATGTATGTTGTACTCGTATATAAGTACTAACAATGATTTATAATTTGATGGAATCTGGCTTTACCGCTGTCATCGATCTATTAAAATTATTTTTTTTTATTTTTGAACAGAAACATCATCCGGTTTGACGGAGCGTATTAAAAAAAAACTACAAAACCGTAGGATACATTAATTTTTTAAATTCATCAAAATATGAATTTATCATAGCCGTCCCCTCCCGGTTTACTTTTGACATGGGTGGAGCAAGGACCAACAAATGTTTGGTCGTAAAATTATAACTATCGCGAAGTAGAATTTATTATGTTTTCGTAGAAAGTAATCACTTTGTGGTTTGACATATTCACTGAAAATGAAATAATAACTTTGTAGTCTATAATTAGGTATATTTCCCTTAAACTCATAAAATTTCTCATTATTCTTTTATTACGTTCTCAGTTGACGTTTTGCCTCTTTCATTTCATATTATCTGTATCATTTTCTATGTTCCTTTGTTATAATTAAAATGTTATTCTTTTGTTTTCTTACTGTTTTTTCTAAATTTAACTATAAAATATAACCTCACACTATGTATTTTTTGTTTAATTAAATGTTGTACCTTGATGATGCTTATGCCAAGCGAAACCAGTCAGTCATAAAAATAAAAATGAAATCTGTGATCCTATACAAAGTTATTATTTTAATTTTTTTTAAATTTTTTTTTTTTCATGAAATTTATTTTTTTAAGCATATTAAAATTATAAAACAATATTAATAAGACCTAACTTATTGCAAATATAAAATCAGTTGTTCGTTTGAAACAATCTAATTTCGTAGAAGATGTAAAAACTTTTTAAATAAAAGATAAATCAACGAGAACAATTGTTTTGGCGCAAAAAAAGGTTGAATTGGTGTCTGCTTCACTTATGTCGTTGACCTTATAAAAAAATATTTAAAAATCTTTTTTGTTAATAATTGTATCCGATCATCACACTGTTGTTATTTTTAAATGGAGAGACATACGAATTTTCACAAAACAATCTGTACTGTGGTTTCCGATGCCAATTATTCATTTTTAATCTTTCCGAAATGCTTTTTTACGCGTTCAGTATCATCGAAGCAGCGACCCCTAATGCATGGCCAGGCTTGTGCTTCATTAATACGAGCCATACAATCTGAATACCATTCTGAACTAGAAAATATTTCAAAATAATGAATATTAACTATAAAGCAGACAATATGTTTGTGTCTAAAAGAGAAAATAAATGGAACTGTGAGCTCTCGAGTCATGAATTTTGCACAGTTTTTTGTCCGTATTTTCCAGGTGAACCATTTTAAACCTGCATCATTCATCATGAGCTATGGAGGACTTAAATATTAATATGACAATCATAAAACAAGACGAAACGGTTTGCCCAAATAAAATAAAAAATCTTAAAAGCCTGATTGAATATCAAACTAATAACTAGTAGTTAGTGTCCGGCTTTTCTTAGCTGTTTGGATAGTTTTTCCAAAAAAATAATGGCTTACGATTAGATGTGGAAAATGAAATCATTTAAATCTGGCTTAGGGGGGGAAAATGTCCCAGCAATTCTGTGACGGTTAACAAAAATAATTATTTCTTATGAAAAAATCTATTAAGCAGTTAATGTTTTTACAAAGGCCAACATCGTTTAAATATTTCGCTGGTAGATGAGGCAGATTTTTCATTTTGGCATCATTTTGAAATAACAATTGGCAAAGGCATTCCTGATTCAACGGGCTTGGGAATTTCGTTATCCTGATTAAAATCTGCTCCGCTTATTGCGCGGAATAAATCAGGCGCCTTCAGGTGAAGGTATTGACAGAAAATAATGTAATTGACGGACGCCGCACCGTCACACTCAAACGGGCCTCACTGGGCCTCTTAACATCTAACGGATAAATAGTAAAAGCCCATTACCGTAACGGGGAAAATTCAAATTTTAATAAAAGTTCTTCAATCTCCTGAAATATGTATGTGTATGTTTTATTTATTTATTAAAATGTTAATAAAGTAAAAAAATACATTTCTTGGTATATTATTCTCAAGGAGTTAAAAAAAAACACATTTCGAGAAGGGCAAAATAATAAAATAAAAGGAGTAATATTTTTACAAAGACATACATATTTTAAAAAGGTAGTACAAAAGGAGTACAAAAGAAGAAGGAACAAGCGAAAAAATACATCAAAAAGAGACTAATAGAAGTAGAGATTAATCAGATAAACATCATAAGTACAATAAGAAATAATGAAAATGAAAAGAAAATAATAACTTTGTATAAGACCACAGATTTATTTTTTATGACAGTTTACTTTTGTACCCTGATGATGCTTAGGCTAAGCGAAACCGGTCGGTCGTTAAAAATTAAAATTAAATCTGTGGCCTTATACAAAGTTATTATTTCATATTCGTTAAATATTTCAAACCAAAAAGTGATTACTTTCTACGAAAATACAATAAGAAAGATATTCACACATACAGCGATTTTACAGATAGCATATTTCAATGAATAAACATGCTAATACCAATATATTCCGGTACCTACCTAACCGGAAAAAAAACACGTCTTAAATCCACCCCTTAGCCACAAAACTTTACTTACTGCGGTTTTAAATATAATTTATACATAATTAGTTTCAACTTTTTTTGTTGTTGAATAATTATTGATATCGAAAAAACATCTTGCATTATTTGACCGTTTTGCAGCGTACATTTCAAAGCTGCAAATCTCGTGAAGTAAAGAAGTTTTGAGCGAAAATTATTAGGGTTGATGTGAAAATACCAGACAGAAAAGCTGTACCAATTTCTAGAACTTTCGCGAGATTTTTGCGAGACACAATCAGATTTTCTGCTTTATTATTCGTAAAGTCCGTGAATACGGTATTCTGCCGTACTTAGTACTGTCGCAGATCATAATTAGAAGAGGGAAAGATGAGGCTATTTATAACCGTCCAAAAGTTCAGACAAAGAATTCTTGTATAAATATTAAATAATAATGTATATTGAAGTCACCATGATGCTAAATGTTCATTGTTACATTTTATTTTCCTTTGATATTATACTGTTAGATTAACGTTTATTACATTGTAATGTTTAATCTATTTTGTAAAGATTCACAACTACGCCTTGTATAAATTAAGGATATTTAAAATGATTATGTTTCTTCACAAAATAAAATCATGAATATCTTCCCTTTGAAGGCAGACTGGCGTATTTTAAGCTTTTGGACAAAAATTGCTTTCAGTAGCGAATCATTTAGAATTTGTAAAAATTATAATAGTCTTGTAATAATTATTATACCTTTTTACCTGACGGGGTAAAAAGAAAAAATATATTCTTTTAACAGTATTCTGTTCTTGGCAATTATTCCAAATGCAATATTTTGTTTAGGGATCTTATTTTAATGTCTTTTAAGTCTTCTTCCAAATTGTATATTTTATTGTAATAGTTGTTCTTTTTTAATTTTTTAACGGCCAAGAAACTTCTGAATTTATGCGAAAAGTTAGTAAATACCAACACACACATAATCACTCTACAAGAAGAAAAGATTAAATAAGACTTTTTAAAGAAATTAGATGTCAAAATTTATTGCTACATGTATAAGAAAAATGTATTTAAATTTAAGAAAGAAGAACAAAACTGTGTGAAGCGTATTTTTTACTTTAAAAGTAATTGCTGTTACGTTTTTTTATATTAAAACATGTGTAACCCTTGTATATACGTACTATTTTATGTTAAATAATTCAACTTTATCGGAGTCAACGTATAAACTTTGGTACACACGGGTTGAGGAATATTATTTATGTTGAAAGGAAACAAATCAATTAGTGGTTGGAAGTTGAAATTTAAATTATAATTTCAGATCCACATTTGGAAACAATTTATTCAGATGTCATTTTATTTAAATAAGCATATTAATATTAGCACAAAATTTTGACTCATCTTTTTTTAAATAAAAATCTGAACTAATTAAGTATTTTCTTATAAATACATGAAACCAAAAATACCACAGCAGTAATGGAACTCTAGAAATATAAATCTAGACCAAATAACAAATCACTTTTCCTACCTTCTATGCAACAATCTATTTAAGGATGAACTCCTATTGTTATTAAATTAACTTTCAGAGGGTTTTTAAATATAGTACATACGTTTACGTGAGAAATTATAATTAAAGGTTTACAAGCTGGAATCGATGTTTGATACGATCCAAAAAATCCACCAAAATGAAAGTTAAACACGTTAGTATCACATAAGTATTGGTTTTCAATGTTGTGATGTTGGACTAGGTGTTATTCAACAGTATATTTTGTCGGGTTATTCTTGTAGGTATTTTTGGGTTTATACGGTGCAATAGTTCGGAATAATCGAATTTCGTGATAAGTTTTTATATAAAAAAGTTGCATATTTTATTTTGCGTTCAAGAATATTCAATAAAAATGGATAATTTCTGTGTGCGAAAGGAAGAACGAAGTGAGCGAAAAAAAATCAAGCTTCGAGTTAAGTATGCAGAATTGTTCCATACAAATATATCTAATCCATAGATTATTTTTTTCAAAGGTCTACATTTTGTTTTGGCCCTCCTGAAAACCTGTGTTTATCTTTTCATCCCGTGCTTTCTTTTGCAATCATATTTTTTTTTTTTATACATTTAAGTTTACAAGAATCTAATTATTTCATTTTCTTTTTGACTAATAATATTTCAACTTAAACACTACTTATTATTTTGGTTTACATGCATTTTAAATAATTTTTACAGGCTTTTTAAAATTTATTGATAGGCATAATTTTGATGGTTTCCGGCAGCGCATTATACGATTTCATTCCTTTATATAGTAAGCTGTTTTGGGTGTTGGCATTGTATTGTTATTGTTTGTATATGTATGTGTTCTAGCGAGATATTTAATTTTAAAAATTATAAAACGTTAAAATGTTCTTTAAATTAGCTCAATGTTATAATCTGTAAATGGCAACAATTTGCTGTCATAATCAAACAATTACTCACAAAATATATATTCCGACCTCTGTATCCCACCTTGACCTCCAACAATTTTCCTCCACCATACGAAGAAGAAAAGTAGAATCCGAAATAAAGGGAAAGCCTGGATCTTTAAATTGGATACTCTCTCATTTAATGAGTCATGGTTTACCGCCTTTCCTGTGACGATATTACTGTGTTCATTCACAAATATATTTTCCAATTATGTTCGGAAATAATTATCTATCTATGGAGGCTTCTTGGAGTCGACAAAAAGTAATAATACACACCTTGCTCAGGATCACCTATACGCAAATAAAACATATTTATTGAAGTTAACCTTTATCTCGTGTTAGGATATTTTAAAGAATCGTTAGTTGTAAGAATATTGTAATGGATACGGTTGACGAGCTTTCATAAAGGTATCGCTGATAACTCAGTTCACTCTGTTGTAGGTACCTCGTCCCTTAATTTCATAAATCACGCGTGTAACATGAATATAAGTTAGGCAGAGATCTCAGCGGTACGCCTATATCTGATGATCTCGGTGGGCGAATGGTTAAGATTTCAGAAGGCACAGGTTTAAATCTCGGCGTGCGAAAATAAATGTTTTATTTCACATTTAATTCAAACAAAATAATGTATGTTATATTTTCGGCACGTTCCGGAGTGGTAGATATCACTATTCAAAATCAAAATGTTGCTTTAAATATCTTTAGCCGTGTTTGTTGACCAGATCTATATAATTAAGTACTTCCCAATCTTCCTCTTCCCCGTCTCCTTCTCTTCACTAATCCATTCAGCCTCTTGACCCTAATTGGGGATAACTTAGTCCCACCGATTCCAGGCAGTTGGGACTCTTGTGAGATATTCACAAAAAGGTAGTACTCTAAAAAATAAGGAGGTATTAAATAGCTGAATCAGGTTCGAAAATAAATAGGTCTACATAGAAAAGGCTGGGTGCCTATTGGAGATGGGACTCTTGTGCGACAATCACTTTTTTACAGATAGTGCTATTACTTCAGCTTCGTTGTAACCTCTTCTCTTTCTCAGAGGTAAAATTCCAAATGATAACAGCCAAATGTTGAAAAACCCTGTATTTCCATATTATTTGCATACACGTGTGTACGAGTATATCTCTTCAAATATAAGAACTTAAACAAATGTGGAATTTCAAAACAACAATTCCACTATCTTTTCACGCCCAAAGATGTATCTGTCAGTATTAATACGCTAAGCCGTCTTCTGTACACACTTCGTTAGATCGCTAATGTCTCCAAAAAACAATACTGATAATTTTCGCTCACACGTAAAAAAGTTTTAAATTTTATTCCGATTACGCTATTTCAAGATTAACTCATTATGTCCCTTTTGACGTGTGTATCAAGAAAAAACTTGTTTCCTTTAATTCTTTCAAATAGCCGTTGAGCTTCAATTATTTGTATAACCGTTATTTTGCCATATCCAAAATTGTTTTCCATCGCGGTTAGCTTGAAACTTTTTTAACAAAGGAAATATTTGTTCGTGTATTGAGATTAATCAGTCAAGTTCATGTTTTCATGTTTCTTAAACCCAATTTAAACTAGCGAGTTTACTGCCCAGAGACCTATTAGGTAAACTAAAACTTCGAAAGTTATGGTTTCTTGTCAAATTGTTTTTTTGTTTTATTACTAGAAAGAGATTATATTAAAACCCTAGGCCTAATATAAAGATCTAACATTTCAGCCAAATACAAGTTTTCATAAATTATTACCTTGTTTTAGAAAGGATGTACTATTTATGGGACTATGCTTTTATGTAATTCCTACTAGCAGTTCCTACTCGGCTTCGCCCGAATTTTATTTTTTTTTATTTTGGTAATTAATTTTATCGCACGGTTAGTAATTAAAAATATAATTTTTACAATGGAACCAATAGGTTTTATAATGGCCTGTTCAAAAGAAAAGGTGAATTTTGAATTTTCGCGGGCTGTGTACATTCAATTATCGATTTTTTTTGTTATGTTGGTACACATATGTTAGCATTATCAGCAATTTTGGATTAGTGGTTTGTTTTTGACAACTGGAAAGGTTAGTCACGTTCAACATAACAAAAAAAATCGATGATCGAATGTACACAGCCCGCGAAAATTCAAAATTCACCTTTTCTTTTGAACAGGCCTCGCATATTGCTGTGGTGTCAAAACTTGCAGTATTGATTAAAACTCAAGTTTTAAATTCTTGCTTTGATTGGCTTTTAGGTATTATTTCACAAAAGTGGCGCTATATAAATTAGCAAAGTATTGTTTTAATGATTATCTCTAGTTCCAAAAGGAGGGGCACTAATATGAACCTCACACCTTCTAGAAGCTCGAACTACTGACAACTGATAGTCTGATAAAAGATTAAACGAATTTGGTAACCACAAACTGATGACAATATTGTCTAACTATTCCACAACCATTAAACAACGTCAATCTTCAAAAATGTTCACTATTTCACGAGTTGTTCAATTAGATTCCGACTGCAGTAACCGAGAACTATGCAAGGATACAAACTCTCTTTGGGTTGACCATTTGAGGTTGACTGTTCCGAATTCACCACCGGTTCGCGGCTTAGTCGGACCGGACCGGACCGTTTCGGTTGGTTCGCCGTCACCGCAGGGCGGTAAGTAACCCCCCTCGCAATCCGTCACCTGCCGGACCCGAGCCCCCGGCGACCACTACACATAATCATCGCCCTTTAGACCTTTAGAGGATCCCTGAAATCACCAGCACCCCTGAACATTTGAAATTGGGATTGTTTTTTTAGATCTCGAATTACAATAATAATATTTGGATAATTTGTGTAGCGCTGTTTTTCTCAAAAATCACCTCGGGGGCGCTTATTACTAACTATTGAAAACTTATTTCAACAATTTATGAGCTAAGCTTGATTGAAGCTTTGGACTATATTTAAGGCAGAGCATTAGACTCCTTTATTAAGTCCATACATCGTAGGTTCAAATTCATGCTGTGACGGAAAACATTTAAAAAATAAAAATATTGTTTTTTTTTCTCTCATTTCCTAATGATTTGTGGGTATTAAAAATGTAAAATAATCGAGCTTTTGGCTACCTACATATAATTAATTGATTTTTAACCGTGGTAAAATAAATTATTCCAACATGTTGCATTGTTTCGACCTGTTTCAATTGCCCGTGAGAATGTTAAATCATGAAAGGTTACTATTTGTTTTCACTTAATATATTATTCAAGCACTATTATTATACTTTTACTGTACTTGACTACTGATGACTTGTACTATGACTCTTGAAAAAAGTTAAAGAAGTAAAATTGTATATTTTCCCACTTATTTTAAAATGTTTCCTCTTGCTAGTTGCTTAACGTGTGAGATGCCGGGAAGATGGAACGAGTCTCAAGCTCAATTTTCCGTGAAGTGCGCAATAGAGAAGCCGGCTGAAAGCCCTTCAACCGAAGTCGATGACGTGCCCGACTGTAGGGAATTGACAGGTTCTACAACGTACGTGTATGAACCTATGACATAAACACAGCCTTCTTGCTACGAGAGAAAATATTACCATTTTCATTTATTTTCAGACAGATATCAAAAACTAAAGCCAATATCTTCAAATCGCTCATTGGACCAGTCTTAAAAGCTACAACTCAGGGTGCTGGCTCCCACGAACAATTAATAGCGAAAGGATATTGGATATTTTTGTGAAGAGAAGAATTTTCGGAGTCACACAAGAAAATTATGTCAGACAATTTACAAACGCGAGCCAAACCAATTGTTTAGAGAACCGTCAATAATGAAATCTATAAAACGAGAACGGCTCCGCTAGCCAGGGCATGTATAAAAATTGAAAAAAATTGAGAAATAATAAGAGTATTTGAAAAATAAAACTTTTTACTAAAAAAAATATAATCGAAATTAGAAATAACTATAAAGCATTAACGCTTATGTTTTTTCAAAGATTTCAGTAATCTAAAACACAAATATGAAACAGAAAATGTCTTGGTTGTGACCATTATCTTTTTGTTTTCTGATTTTTTCTGTTTCATATTTGTGTTTTAGATTATTGATATTATTTAAATTTAAAAAATATAAATTATACTCGCATATATTTTTTTAAATTAACATATAGGTACAACTTACTTTATATATAATGTAATCATACGGACTAGTTCATTTAATACAATCAAGGGTGGAAGATGGTTGATCCTGAAATAGGCTTCATTATAACAATCATGCAGGAAGAATTATTGGAAGATCTAGCATAGGTGGCTACCCAGGGGGAACAACGTACCCTCGGACAAGAGAAACTAGAGACAGGGAGCGACCGCCAGGTGTACAGGTATTTCAAAATAATGGCCAGGACTCTCTAAATACCGTAACACTGATGATAATGGTGTTGATTTACTGTTTGCTTGCTCATTAGGGACAGGGGATATTTATACTGAAAATAGGTGTGTAATACGTAAGATCTGGTTGTCTTTTATATCTACAATGTATGGAAGCCTATTCATGAAACAACCTTTTGAACAATTGTTGCCGAGGGAGATTTCATATTACACGTACATCACGCAACGCTCCCTGGCCGAGTAGGCGTTTGTCATTAATAATTCCCAGATGTATAGGTATAGGTAAATGTATTATTAAATTACTTCCCAGAAGTTACGCAATGGTGAGCAGAAATCGATTTATCTATTTTTGAACGCACACTTTGGATTCAACGTTTCATTGAATTTCCAAAAGTTTATTTTATTTGCATTATTATGATTTTAATCGATTATTTAAATAGCGTTTAAAAGTTTTTTTAGCCTAAGGTATTGTCAAAGTATGGAATGATGAATATATGCGAACTTTGTATAACGTGGAAAGTAAATAAAATTGTAAAAAAACTTTAAATATAATTAACAAAACTCTATTTATTATTTTCAATAAGTGACTTCAACGCAGTTTTACAATATCTACAAAAGTTGAATCGGTAAAGATGCATAAAATCAGATATGCGTTTTAAAACCTAAAATAACTTATTTACATTATATTGATTGTTTGATAAAATAAGTAGGTACATCAACAATAAATTAGAAATAAAAAGTTTTTTTTTAGTAATAAGGTTGATAATGATTTTTTGTTCACTTTTTAAACTAAAACTCTACTAAAGTGTCTAAAAGTCGACTGCTGCCTCGATCTGCTCCTAGTAAAAGTTTCCTTTGACAAGAATGGTATACACCGCCTTGTCGGTAGCTGCAGTGTATCCAACTCAAAGGGGTATTGGGAATACTTTTAAATTTTATAATGATTTTACAAGAAACATAATGGCTTACCGTGGACTAGTTATTATTATTGTAAAATCAAACACATGTAGTGTTTTTCCTATGGATGAGTCATTATTCTCCATAAATCTGCTTAGTGTGGATGTTTGAGACCCGAGATATTAATTTTACAACAGCTCAGAACGTATGGTAAAACCGTGAAAGACCTTCTTACGATAGAGGAAATCCTAAAATAATGCAAGAACGATCTAAACACGACGAACAAGAAAGGGACGCTTACATCGGTTGATTATACAGCATATTTTGATTTATTTCTTCAGTTCGTTAAGTCAATATTACGGAATTTTCCTTGTTTAAAGCATACATAATACTAAATTAATTTAATCCCAAGGCAAACGTAAAAATATGTTTTTTTTTATTATTAACGGAGATTTGTACAAATGAAATTAAAAGTCGAACAATAATGAACAAGGTGAAAATAAGTTAACTAGTGAGGGGAACAAATGGTATTTAATACGACGCCCTCCTTGCTTAATACATATATTATATCTAGATACATACTTTTAACCGAGTGGGTGTATACTTTTCTTTTACTCAGATTATTTTATTTTGGTTTTAAAAGTTCTTTATTTAAAAAAAATACTGTTTACTCACAATATACGCTGGGAGCTCAACAACTTAAAAGAAGTGATATGGATAATGTTGTACAAAGATCAAAAGCACATTTATTTGTACTGCAAATCTTAGTTAGAAACCTGCTAAAATGTTAGTCCTAAGTGTGTCTTAGTTTTATTAATTTTATTTATTAAGGGTCAGCACTCAAGAATGACGTTAAACGTTCCTTTGCAGCATTCTAACACAAGCAATACTACACATGATTTATCTGCAAATTTTCTATGAGTAGTTAGAAAAATGTCCGAGGTTTCCAATGAATACATTATTTTACTGTAATCCTTTAAATTCTATGAAAAACTTACTAAAATGATAGTAAAAGGTGTATTTCGAAAACCAGCAAAGGCATTTTTGAACGTTTTACCTCAACTTCAAGTATGCATTTCATACAGAATTTAAAAGATTACTGTTTAAGACTTGGAAATTTATTGGAAACCTTAGACATTTTGGTGGAACACTATCGAAAAAAAAAAACATCTACTTACGCGTGCTTTCTTGATCTCAGTAAGGCGTGCGACAGAGTCCATCGCCCCTTACTATGGACTAAACTCGTGGAAAGGGGTATACCATCAAAGGTCGTCCACATTCTCAACACTTGGCACTGGCAACAAGAAAACCTGGTAAAGTGGAAAGATGGATTTTCCGAACCTTTTCATCTGAAAAGCGGAGTTAGACAAGGAGGTTGGATGTCCTCATTATTGTTTAACATTTATATGGAAGAATTTACCCATATATTAAATAATGCTAATGTGGGCTGCCATATCGGAGGACAGTGTTTTAATAATGTGAGCTATGCAGACGATATGGTACTCATGACACCGTCTATAAGAGGGCTACGTATCCTCTTAAATATCTGTGAAGAGTTTGGTCAGGAAACAGACATGATTTACAATCCGCTAAAAACGGCACTGATGGTTATCAGATACGGGCAGGGTACGTAAAATACTCCTCCAGCTATCTTGAACGGTGAGGTTCTAAGGGTGGTAGAAGAAACCAAATATCTAGGGCACATCATCACCAGCAAGCTAATAGATGACGACGATATGACAGGCAAAGGCGAGCACTCAGTGTGAAATCAAACATGCTCAGTAGAAGATTTCGACTCTGTAGTCCACCAGTGAAAAGGACACTCTTCCTGGCGTTCTGTACTACCCTATACACGTGCGAGCTCTGAACCAATTTTAAGAAGAGTAGCATGGAAAGGCTTCGGGTCCAGTACAACAACGCCTACCGTATGATGTTCAGTCTTCCCAGGCACTGCAGTGCTTTCGGTATGTTCACCGAGGGGCGAGTTCCAGGATTTGCAGCCCTTATGAGAATCAGGGTAGCAGGAATGCGGGAATGGATAAACAACTCCAGAAATTACCTCATCATGAAATCCTGTCAGATCCCGAATTCAAGCATAGAAGCGCATTGGAGTAAATTATTGGCCCCATCAATCTTAACGCTGTCAGAATGGACTCCCTCTTGATGGTGCAGAAATGAGGCATAATATCCTCTATTAATATTTTTTACTTGTATTATTTCTATTTTTATTTTATTTTTTCTTATGAATTTCTGTTCATTTTTTATTAATATTATTATTGTGTGTATATTACAACTTCTATGTTAATATTATTATTACTAAGTATTAATATCAATTATGGAAAGTATTGCATTGCACTACTTCTGCATGCCTTCCGGAATAAAACATTATTATTATTATGATTGTTATTAAATTATTCTGTACGGTAACTCCCCACCTATATTTGCCATAATTGCATAATGAACTTTAGGAGAGGCAGAAGATTTGTGGAATATAACCTCCTTGGTGGCAAATCCTCGACGTCATGGTCCGTTTGGCGCCGCGAATTAAGAATTTTGACAAAAACGCAAACGATTTAAAATTTTCAGGGTACCTAGGAACTTACTTCAGGGGACCGAATTAAAAAACATATTCGTATCGATTTTTGCCCCCTGATGACTTGAATTTATTATTACTAACCAACATCCAAAGAGCAATCGAAACTGTGGACCTCAGGAAATTTAGTCTTTATGTTTTTTAGAAAAGGAAAGAATATTGAAAAATATTACTTATGTGACCTTTTGGGCAAATTACGAGCTGTCATTGCGAAAACAACTCAGAATACAACGGCAATAGCTCATTTAACGACACAATTTATTCAATCAACTTCTAACTGGATTTTCATGCCCCAAATTAGCCATTTTGTCTGTTTCCAAAATTGAAAATATTTGTTTCTGGGATAAGATTTCAGATAAAGAATACGTTTTTAAGCAAAATATACGTCTTATTTAAAGAATTTTTAAAATCTCACTTAAAATCAACATTATGACACTGGATCATCGTTGGATGAAATGTATTGATATTAAAATAGGTTTTTTAAAGAAATGTAAAAAAATGCTACCCTAACCAACGAGCTTTTTAACTCCAATCGTATACATAATCCCGCGGGGCAGGTAGACAGGTTTTAACACCAAACACTCCTTGCTTCATACATTTTCATAAATCTTTTCATACATACTCTTCTTTTTCGATTATTTAAGTCACTTCGAACCATGTCTTCCCTGAGAAGTCTCCAACTTTCCTTCCACCCACTTAAGCTCCATATTATTATCCTGACACCCCAATCTGGCAATATGTTTTTTTAATCTAATGGAATTTTTCTACGCTGGTATTACCTGTACTGTACATGCTCCACTCAAGAAAGCCTTCGAAGAATCAGAAATTATTGGACTGATATTGTACATGCGTTTCATTCGATTCTAAACGGAAATCACCAGAAGAATTGCAATGCCGTGAATTGGATTAACAACGCGGCGCTATCGTAGCGTTCGAGGGGAAGTCGTTTGGAAATCTGACCGAAGCGTTGACTGTGGAGCGACCCAACTCAGGATCAACCGTATGTAGTGTAACGTGTCAACCATTTACTAATATCCCCGGAGTATAACGACGTCACTTTCCTTGTTTATTCGGGAGCAGGCTACTGTTGACGCGATTCAAACATAACTTACACGAGATAATATATCGTCGCCGGACGCTGGGCTGAAGGGCTGAAGCGATATTTCGGGAAGTTTACATCAGACCACTTTTAAGGTTTTTTTACAATAAAAGTTTTCAGTACCCGGTTGGATTTTGAAAAAAATGGGAAAACTCAATGCTTTCACTGATTTTTCTGATGCAACAAAAAGCTAAAAAAAGTCCCAAACTTGTGTCGCTTGAGTCAAGCTTTCTCCCAAATGGCAAATATATTTTAGATGGCTGAAAGGCCACAAGAGTCTTCAGAATCAAACGAGAGTCAGAGCTTTCGATGCAGAAGAAAAAACTGATCAAAACTGCATATTTAACTCAATGTTGTAATATTTAACTTTGAAAATTCGGAAATAACCTCCTTTCCGTGAAAATGAAAAAACCGATTGTTATTTTTTTGTAATTTTATAAAAACTACAGTAAACAATAACTATTCAGCAATTTCAAAAGACTAAAAATCGAACAAAAACCGTTTTTTTAGTGCATCAAAATGTGTCTATTTAGCAAATAAGGTAAATCAAACAAATTAATAAGTTGGTGGCCAAATGTAAGTATTTTCCAACTGTTTATTTATGGGAAAATATAAAAATTTGAGATGTAAATTAAAATACTTTAAATGTATCTGTATTTTTATTCGGATTCCGCTACTTTTGGTTGTAAACACCATTAAAATCTAAACCCTTAGCCCTGCGAACAGGATAAGAGACAGTGCTGGGATCAAGCCGCTTTCGGCTTGTCTTCTGCAAACATTACTTTTGTCACTTATGTCTCCATGAATTTCAAACTGAAGCTTTTCGCATTTTAATCGGTAAAGCTATTCTCTTTGAAGCCGATGTGCTACCCACATAATGTGCCAACCTTATGAACATCTGTCCAAC
>JAGWCC010001138.1:0-54918 GCA_022651775.1 Drusus annulatus
CTCGCCGCGACAGATGATTTTCAGCCGCGCGGCGATAACGTGTTTCCCGGGCGGTATTTCGCTCGGGGAACAACAAGGAATTTACATTTAAACATATTATTCTTACTTAGTATCTAAACATATTTATATTGATATTTATATTTATATTGCTTAAAAAAATAGGCGGCCGATGGAGGCTCATATGTCCGATACAACTACAAATGATTTTTCTGTTCATTTTCTTTGAATGGTACTTATAAAAATGTCTGGGGTTTTTAGTGAATACGGTAGTTTTAATTATATGAAATACATACTAAAATGCCAGTAAAAGTGCAATTTGAAAACCTGCAAAGGCATTTTGGAACGTTTAATCTAAAAATTCCGTATGCATTTCATAAAGAATTTAAAAAGTGTTATTCACTGAAAACCTTGGAATTTTGTCGAACTGTTCGTATTGAATTAACAGATAAATAATCGGAGGTTTTGCTTGTAATAGAAAGCCAAAAAAATGTGTATTTTTTTGGTCCTGACTCAATGATAAATTTAGTTTTTAATGTTTTCTTTTGAATAAATCAATCGCCATTAATTGGAATTGCGCTCTACTTCCCTAACATAAATATACGTTTCTATCAATTTCCATGTTCATATTTTTAATCTACGAGTATATTTGCTAAATACCTTACAAAGTACATATTAGCCGACTGAATTAGGTAAATATTAGTTTTCTTCGTAGTTTGGTAAGATAACTAAACTTTGGTACCTGACCTAAGAACTAGTTTATTATTTCGCTTCAATTGGTAATATTACGGGACGTATATCTGTGGTGACCTGTCAAGTGACCCAGCTCGGTGAAACTGTGGCACCCCAATTATTGGGGTATCTTGTGAGGTGAAACTACTTCAGAGTGGGAGATATGGTTTGTGAAAGGTTGCCAGTGACAGGCTATTCAAATTGACTCATTTAACTGGCTGAATCGAATTAAAAAAAAAAATGTTTTTTATATTTGGAAAAGTTGTAAAATATGTTTAAGCATTCCCTAAATAAAATATTAACAAACGTTTTCTGTGGCTTTTTAAAACTATACCACTTTTGTGTTTTTATAACGATTTAATGTATGTATTTTGTGCATAGTGGTTATACTGCCTCAACAAAAGTACCGAGGTACAAGAAATATTTATTCATTTATTTACACCCGTTAAAGGCTTTTACACAAATATTAACATTTTTTTAACAATAAACTCATAAACAGTGAAAAAAATATTGTAAAAGAAAATAAAAAATAGCATTGAATAACAGGTACATTCAGAGTTAAATAGTTTCAACAAATAATTTAGCTCTCCTAGATATAAAAAAAAACTGTACGTAGGTTTACTTACGAGTATATTGTGATATTGACCTACTAAATATATCAACAACATAAATATAATGAACACTCATTAATACGAATTAATTAATTCAATATCGTGGTTGATATTTGGGCTATTATGGTGTGTTTCGCTAGCTTTTTCTTGAGGCAACGTTAAAATACCCCAACCGCACACGGCATGATTCCTAGCAAATCAATCAATATAAATCTTAAAAATAAAACACATAAATTTTGTTTATAACCACTTTATTATTTAATATAACGTCTACCGGTTTCGAAAGCACCCTTTCATCGTCAGGACAATATTAAAATTCAATATTGTCCTGACGATGAAAGGGTACTTTCGAAACCGGTAGACGTTATATTAAATAATAAAGTGGTTATAAACAAAATGTATGTGTTTTATTTATAAATATGGCAAGCCACAAAGTAAATGCTTTTTACGAATATGCAATATAATTATTTTCGCCGCGGCAATCTTACGATCACATATTTAGTTATTTGTCGTCCGAGTCAGTTTTTCCTAAAACTTTGTGAAGCTTTGTGTATTGAGATAAAATTAAAATTGGAATCCAGTTCTGCACTCATATTCTAGATTTTAGTTCTTACTCCAGTTCAGAACTCCAGTTCCAGGTAGGTATCCTGTGTTTTTCATTCCGCGCGTATTCAATAATATTTCTCATAATAAAATGTATGACTTTTATGATTCATAACGAAGGGCATTATTCTGTGGCACTAATTCCGGCGTCCAATTCGAAGTGCATTCATTAGTATGTTAATTATTGTGATTATTTATTGTTTGTGTGAAGTGCAGTTTCGACAATGGCAATGTATTTCCGTTCTTATTATGCATTAAGGGTCACTGAATTTTAAGGAAATCAAACTACAATGACATGAACGGTTTCTGCAAAATATTTTCACTTTTGCAAATTGGAAAGATAATTTAATTAACACAAAAGCACCATTATGCCAGCTCGTAAAATATTTGCTGATTGTACACTTAAAATCGCATAATTTAGACTGTGCCTCTATTGTATTTTTCAAACTCCTACTAACCCCAAAGTAATTTTCGGAAAACCTACGCCATTACCCTATATTTATTTAGGTACTTAAATTCACAAAATTTGAATCAGAAAATTCATGTTTTACCTATTTTATTGTAATTAAAATTACAACACTTAGATTTTGAATAGAGAAATCAATGTTAAAAACGTACTTTATTTCTTATAGAACCTCAAATTGTGACTAAAAAATACCTCAACAAGCCTTTAATATTCACTTTTTTACATTACAATCACCGTCTTCAAACCAAAAAATCAATGTTGTTAAGTTATCTTTTTCTAATTTAGTATTTTTTAGAAAGGTGAGCTGGTTGAAATTGCTTTAAAGCAACCTGTATCAAAATTATAAAAAATATATATTTTTAACTTTAATTTTTCCTAATATTTTAGTATGCATTTTTTAAATAATTTAAAAGATCACTGTTAAAAAAATATTCACTGTAATCCTTAGAAATTTTCCTAATTACCCGTATAGAATTAACAGATACATTATTTGTAGTATTTGCTTGTATTAGAATTTTCAAAAGTATGTATTTTTGGTGCTGACCCTTAAGTGAAAAGACAAGCTTCTTTTTATTTACCTGTTTCCAACTCTGTTAAGCTTAAATGACTCCTCCCTTATTAGCCTTGCTCCGCCCACCGCCAATCCACAGACAAAAAATGACATCAAGAGTAAAGTTTTTTACTGGAAAATTAACAAAAACACACCATAAATCAAATACTGTCGCTCTAATTATAAAGATATTGTTTGTTTTACATAAACACATGGTGCATAAATATGTTTTTAACAAATATCTGTTATTATTTCGATGTCAGTAGTTGTCTTGACCTTGAGATTCAATTTGCTCACAAATAATGGATAGCGAAATTTGAAAACAGGTATTCAATTTATCGGTATATATTTCTCTACATATACCGATATTTTTATAATTAAAAAATGCTCTAAAACTTTTTGACAACACATTTATTATCCCACTATTATTTGCGATTGTTTCAAAAAATATCTGAGAAATAAAAATTAAGAATTTCTCAAACGTCAGAAATATCATTTTTTCTATGCTTTTTCAATCTGTTGACAGTTAATCAAACTTGTTCATTGGTCAGCAGACTTTAATCCTGGTGTTTGGATTCAATTAAATTAAGCATCCGGTTTGACGTACGTTAAGTGTAGGTTGTATTGGGAAGAGCGGAATTGTGCATTTAAGCGTGGTTAGGTAAAATTTTGGCTCAACTGTCACTGAGATTAATTAGGAACAACGGCTATCAAAGTTATCAGCCAAAAGTAAACTAAAAAAAGTTCTCTTGTCAACGGAACTAATATAATGATTTTTAATACCAATTTTTTAAACTTTATTCCACTATTTTTTTATTTAAGACCTGGCCGGTTTCACCTTATGACGGGCATCTTCAGACTGGTTCAACCAGTCTTTTCACCCTTACTTGTGAGTCGCTACTGTAAATATTGAGGCTTCAAGTGCGAAAAATGCTTTATGCGTTAAGTATTTCATGTTTTGGCGAACTTCACGTATGAGTTTGTAGATCATATCGATGCAATTTTGTAGATAGCCGCCGGCGCCGGGCGCACACTCATAATGCAGCCATTCTTCCATCAGAAGAAAGTGCATTTTTATCTGTTTCGCGTGCAAGCGGCTGGAATTGCTGCATAGAAAAGGAAAAGCCGGTAAAAACAATCATGCAGAAAAAAGTGTGCCACTAAACGGGCCGATTAATGAAAGTGTGCGAGCCGCGAGGTTAGACCTTACTGAGGCAGGCGGCTTCTGTGCTGAGCAGGGTCGTACTCGGCGCTCGTTCGGTCCACTTCTCTGCCATCGACAACGCTATTTCCAGTGCATAGGCTGCCTGAGCGACATTATTATTTTTCTGCAATAGCAATCGAGGCAATGACGAGTACATGTGGTAGTTAGTTCCAAAATTACTGCTCTGATAAATACCCTGATTTATAGTATTACGTAACGGTATTCGAAAATTTATTATTGCAAGAAATTCTGAACAATAACATGTTCCGGATAAAGTTTTATACAGAAATACGAAATTACTGAAAATCCTTCTGTATGATACTTTAAGAATCCTCAAATCATTTAGCAGATAATTATAGTCTAATGAATTTATTGGATGCCCGTTTTAAAGCGTAAAAAACTACTCTTTTATAGCTTGTGCACGAATATTTTAATGTGGGTTCCACACAGGAGAATTATACTTTAGTTGGCTTCTAACAAATGTGAAATCTAACAGTTTAATGCACTTGATATATATATATATATATATATATATATATATATTTTTATATATATATTTTTTTTTTAATAATTTTGTTGTAAATTCCAACATTTGTAAACTCTCGTTAGAAATTTCCATTATTTGATTAACGAATGAAAGATTTGATTGAAATGTGATAGCTTTGTATTAATTTTTTGTCAATATTTCACGAGCGTTGTTATTTATGTTGTAATGAGAGACCAAAAAGTTTTTTTTTAATAAATCTTGTTAGAGTTCTTTAAGTGGTCTATTTTTATAACACCAAATTAACAATATATTAATGTATCGAAGGAAGCAAACACTTTGTAGCTTGACATTATAATTTAAATAAAAAATAATTTTGTTTTTAAGCCACTTTATTTATACACATATAACAATTCGACCGGTTTCGGTTAAACTTAACCTTCATCAAGGGCATAAACTGAACAGTTTATACTTATACGTTCCTGAAGAAGGTTAAGTTTAACCGAAACCGGTCGAATTGTTATATGTGTATAAATAAAGTGGCTTAAAACAAAATTATTTTTTATTTGAATTAATATATTAATGTTTTGAATAATAATACAATAATTTTAACATTAAATAAAACCATCGGAAAAAAAAAACAAAATAAAGACATCATGAATTATTTTTGTTATATCATTTATAAACATAATAAACAAGATTTGACCAAGGTGTGATTCTTGTGGCCTACCACTTTTTACAATAATTTTTAAGGAAAGCTAGGATTTTTTTTTTCAATTTTTAGCCTACTAGTAAGATAGATCGTAAATCAGGCTAACAAGTTACCGCGTATTCTAAGTTTTTCTAATTTGCAAATTACAATTTTATGGGAGACTATCAAAAGTTATTTTTTCAATCTATATGAACAGAGTTAAATTGTAGTTTTTTTTTCATTTATGTTTTTAAAAAAATATAGTTTAGTTAGCAAGAGTACCTCCCTGACATAAATCCATACTATAAAGGTGACATTACAGGTTTTATTTGTGAAACAAATTAGTAGGCTTTCAAATAGCTGAGGTATGATGGATTGAATACATATCGGTCTATAATTACAGACGTTACTTTCGTTATATTTTTTTTAAATTGAAGACGAATAACTGATTTTCCACTTACAGGAAAAATTCTACTAGTTAATAAAAGGTTAAAAAAGTTTAATTGATGGAAGCGCAATTACTTGAACATATTCTTTAACAAATATTGTTGGGATATTATCAGGTCCAGTAATAAGAAACCATCAGAGATTCGATTATAGTTATAACACCTGGAAGATTTATGGTACACTGCAAAATATCAAGATTTTCATTTAAAAAATGTTGGAAGCATTGTTTGGGTCATCTGAATAAAGTGTATTTTTAAATTGTTGCCCACACCCACAGTATTAAATGCACCCGACCGGAAAACAGGAGATTCCGCATTCAACTCGCGGACGCAGCCAAAACTGTTCTTGTTTGTATTTCGTAATTCATTTTGTAATAAAATGTTATTTTCTAGGTAAATCCAATCCGCCCCTGTTGCGACGTTGTTCGTATTCTAGAAATTGTAAGAAAATAACGATTAACAAGGCGATTCATAACGCGTGTGCAGCCATTGATGTCACTTTTGTTAGGTGCTATCGATTTCTAGATCACGCACTTTAGAAAACAGGTTAAGGTACTTCAGAGAAAGAGAAGAAATACTCGCAACAGATCTACTTCTTAGTGTGTGTTTCAATTATCTTTTTGTGGGTGTCTATTGTTATTTTATTTGACCCGATTTCTTCGCAGGGGTAGACGGGAGAATGAAACGCCCCACTCCTCTGCCATTCATATAATAATGTGATAGTTCAACGGTCGATTGCGATTACTATGCAAGGACAATCAGTGTCCTTTAAATATGCAACTCATGACGCCAATCAGAACTCATCTCCCAACGGATATGGCAGAGATAATAGGTCTGAAATTATTGCTTTAAAAAAAATAAAAAATTATATGAATACCGCACAAGAGTCAACTGCTCCCAACCGTCTAGAGCTAGTGAGACTATGGCATCCCCAAATAGGGTATGTTGTGAGGCTGAAGGTAGTGAGGAGGGTAACGAGATTGGGAAGAGAAAGGTTTGGAAGTACCTGGCTATTCAGATCTGGTCACCAAACGCGGCTAAAGCCATTTCAAGCAGCGTTTCGATTCTGAATAGTGGTCTTTCACCAGGGCGATATTTAGAGTATCTACCACTCTGGCACGTGCCGCAAATATACTTTTTTATTATTTTTATATTAATTAAATGTGTAATGACACATATTAATTAAATAAAAGTTATTGGCGCACGTCGGGTTTGAACCCGCGACCTTTGGATTCGTAGTCGAGCGTCTTACCACTCGACCATGGAGGCCGCCAAATGGAAGAGAGATTCATTGAAACGAAAAACGTTTCATGTATTATATAACGTTCCCGAAATTGCATTCGATAAAAATGCTTTAATCATTTCCGAAGACAAAACTTAAGTCTCTTCGGACATAAAAAACATAAATCGATCTCTAGTTTCATCTAAACAGCGTCAACATATCCCGACCAAAAAATTCTAAATTAAAATTAGAAACATTTCTGGGTTACGAATAACCTGACAAAATTTGAAAAGCTCTTACTGACATCATTATAAGCGGAAAATGTTGCTTGTGCAATGATGAAAGATTTAACTAGGGAATTTAACCTATGACAGAGTGGTAGATTCTCTATATATCGCCTTGGTGAAAGACCACCATTCAGAATCGAAACTTTGCTTGAAATTAGCCGTGTTTGGTGATCAGATCTGAACAGCCAGGTACTTCCCAACCTTCCTCTTCCTAATCTCCTTCCTCTCTCTACTATATTTAGCCTTATAACATACCCTATTTGGGGATGCCATAGTATCACTGGCTCTAGGCGGTTGGGAGCAGTTGAGACTCTAGTGCGATATTCATATTTGAAAAAATATATAAATAATAAATGACGTGTGAAAATCCTACGCATTTGTCCACTTGGCTACTAACCGGTAGTTTAGTTTTAACATTTACTCGTTACAAATACATTTTGATGTTTTACGGAGGTAGATTGACATGACTTTGGTTTTTATTTTCGTAATATTAATGTCTTTGAAGTATTCTCTTAGTCTGGATGGTGGTATTATCCCGAGTAATTTAGACGCAGATATTCAAATATGACCCACAAATGTGATTTGTGACAAAAGATACTCGTACATGTATTTAAAGAAGCAAGCTTTTAAAAGCACAACTAATGCCAAACTAAGAATAAGATTCAATTTTCTCTTCCTTGTTTTATATTTCGACCGGCAGGGGGTGAAGTATTCCACTATATTCTATTTTTAAATTCGAATCCAGAAATAATGCCGTCTGCGTCTCGTTTTACAACTATTTTCTTTACAAATAGAAAAATAAACTTTGACGTTTGGCCGCAAGATGGCATGTGAACACGTGCATACGATGTACTTTCTTGGCGGGAGGCAGAACATGGTGAATTGACTACAGTTGACTAGTAAAATGCATTTTAAAATAACATTAACCATTTATGTAGTGTAAATCAAGATGTTCTTTGTAAGAAAGATATTTTTTATAGTGAATACCGCACCAGAGTTTCAACCGTTTGGAGCCAGTGGGACTATTCCATCCCCAACCGGGGTATGTTGTGAGGCTGAAGGAAGTGGGGAGGTGAAGAGGAAGGTTTAAATATACCTGACTATTCAGATCTAGTCACCATACTAGGTTAAGGCCGTTTCAAGCAACGTTTCGATTCTTAATGATGGTATTTCACCAGGGCGATACTGAGAGTATCTACCACTCTGGAACGTACCGCAAATATACTATATATCATTTTGTATAAATTAAATTTGAAGTAGAACATATTGATTAAATTAAGTTTATTTGCGCACGCCGGGATTTGAATCCACGACCTCTGGATTCGTAGTCGATCGTCTTAACCACTGGACCACAGAGGCCGTCATTTAGCTAACATTGACAAGAAATAGAAGTGGTAATCAATCGTCAAATATATTTATGTTAAGGTGACAATGTTGCATTTTTTTTAATGCGATTTATTGCTTTGATCATCGATGTTATAATAGTTTAACAAGTATTAATTTATTATTTAATTTTTAAGTTTTTTTTTTACAATAATATTTAAGGTGTAAGCTGTTCCTCACCATAAAGAACAAGGTTCTTGTGTTTGGTGAGGGAATTTACGCAAAAATAATAAAATAGTGTTAAGTTAATACAGCAGAGAAAAATAGAAGTAAAAGTAAAAATAAAAGTATTAGTGTAAAATTAGTTATAGTAATAAATTTTAGTACAAAATGATGACACAAATTTTGTGGAATAAGAAGAAGAAAAAAACAAAATTGTAATAACAATGACAATTATTAAAGACTGTTAAAGTTGTTTGATTTATGCTGAAATTCATGAATATTATCCATAGTTTTTAGTTTTACAGGAAGATTGTTGAAGTAAGTTATTCCTAGATAGAGGTGGGCATTTTGAGAATGCTTAGTGTTAAATTTTGGGATTTTAATGTTATTCTGATATCTAGCAGACATATTAAGTTGTAATTTTTTAGCTGTTTTTCTTTATAAATTTGTATAATTGAATATTTTTTATATGTTTGAATAAAACCGGCGCCATAATAAATAGCCGCATTCCTTTTAATATTAATATCTCTGAGACCAATTAAATCTCACTTATGTGTGATACATATATTACGTGCAATTGCCACTTAGCGTAATGCGGTTAATTCTGTTCCAATCACCTCTGACATATGACTTTGCCATGTTTCCGTTCTACTTTGGTAGAGGTGTATGTAATTATTTACTGATAATTGTGAATATGTTTAGTGCCACACCTTTTTGCCTCGCAACTACAGATGTGCATACGTCATAATTATCTATAAAGTCGTAATGATTTTTGCTGTTGTTAATATGTTAAGTAAGATTCGTAAATTAGATATTATATTGTTTAACGGCTTGTACCTACCGGTGGACCTTACAAGAGTCCCAACCTTGGAGTAACAATATCTGGAGAGAGAGCTAATTCTTTTTACCCAACCTATACAAATTTGGGATAAATCACTTTCTCTGGGTTTTTACGTCGTACACCATGAGAAAGAAAGAGACAGCAAAATTTCCCAAATTATCACACCGCTTTAAAGTATTGTAAGAATGTTCTTCGTGTCCCGTGTCTCCGTTGACTCTGCCCACACGTTTTGATATGCGACAAAAATGGACATAAGTCAACGGGCTTTTAGATTAAATGCTATATTTTTGTTAATAACAATACTGTGAAAAAGTGGTTGTACGAATAAACAAAAACATTATGTCGACATGTGCTATGAACGGATGTATAAATACCCCTAGCCCTAGTTCTAGCCACGCCCAGGTCTAGCCGAGTCCGGCAAAACTCATAAAAACTGACTACAGCAGCGCTCCCTCTTGTATATTATTGCTCTGAGTAAAAACATTCGTCCCTTTTACGCTAAAAAAAAAAATAGGCGGAAGTAAACAAGTTTGCCGAGTCAGTGGCGACTCGTGACAGAAACATATATGTAGGGCTTTTTTTTAAAAAGTCACCGGAGACCAAAATGTCATGTACATTTTTTACCAGGAATTCCTGTTAAAAGTTTTTCGAATAAGTCCTGCAAACCCATCAAAGTGATATACCTGTATCATAAAATTACTATTTTTCACTTATCATAAGATATTTCTTACTTTTATTAATTGTGCCGCATATTATGCGCAGGTAAAGTAGATAGGTTCTCTGCTGAGGACTGAGCAGTCGCCGCGGGCGAGTGGTAAAGGTGCCGGCCTACCGGATCCGAGTATTCGCGCTCGTTGACATTATGTCATATGCCCCAAATCCGCCGGCACCAGACACGCTGAAGTGCCTACCTGGGCTACCCAGGCCGGTGGCGTAATCTACACATACATACATACACACATATCATTATAAATTGATTGGCACTACTATTTATATTGAAATTGTTTTAGAGGAGACGTGTTCTCATGCGGAATAACATTATCTCAGAAGGATCAAATGCGTACGAATGTGGATGGAGGGATTTTCAAAGTTAAGTTGATTGTGATACCCCCAAGAGCTCACCCCCATTTTGAGAAATGATGTTAAGAACAATTATTTCGACTATATTTTTTAATTTAAATTGTCTAATGTTTAGATGTGAAAATAAACAAATGCTTGATATTCTAAGTACCGCTCTGGTGAAAGATCATCATTCGGAATCCAAACGTTGCTTGGAACGACTTAAGCCGTGTTTGGTGACCAGATCTGAATAACCAGGTACTTTCCAATCATCATCTTCTCCGTCTCTTCAGCCTCACAATCTTGGAGTAAAATATATATGGAGAAAGAGCTAAATATTATTACCCAACCTATACAAATTTACGATAAATCACTTTCTCCGGATTTTTACGTCGTAAACCGTGAGAGAGAAAGAGACAAGAGACTATACAAGTTGTCACATAATATCCTACCACTTTTAGGTATGTAAGCATGCTGTCCGTCTCCCGCGTCTCCGGCGACTCCGCCCACTACGTTTTGTTATACGACATAACTCAACGGTTTTTGAGGTTATATCTTATATTTTTGTTAATAATACTCTGAAAAAGTGGTTTACAAATAAACAAAACAGAATGTCGACTTGTGCTATGAATGGATGTAAAAAGGTGTGTCCATGAAAACCCTAGCCACGCCCGAGTCAGGAAAATTTCAACAATCCTGACTACACTGTTTCGCAAAGCTAGCCCTCCTAGTATATTATTGCTCTGAGCTCACAACACACCCCAAATGGGGATGTCATATCCTGGCATCCTCAACTTGCTCCTGACAGCTTGGAGAAGTGCTTTTGTGTAGAATTCACATTTAAAAAATAGTTATAAATTGTAAAAGTAATAAGTTAATAACTACATAAGTTATTAACAATTGTCCTAAAACGGAAGCAAAAAACATAGGACACGATTTCAATACATAAAAGTTAAAAATTGTTTTTATTATAAACATCAAATGGAATGCCACCACGAATTAACAGTTTAAGTTTTTTTTAATATTCGTACGACAGTTTCGAAATAGTATTTGATATTTGTTTAAAAATATTAGAGAATATAATATAATTTCATAAATAATTTTCGCATTAGAAATAACAGGTACTGTTTTAAAGTTTCTAAATGGAGTATACAAAAGGTCCTAAAACGGAAGCAAAAAACATAGGACACGATTTCAATACATAAAAGTTAAACATCAAATGGAATGCCACCACGAATTAACAGTTTAAGTTTTTTTTTTAATATTCGTACGACAGTTTCGAAATAGTATTTGATATTTGTTTAAAAATATTAGAGAATATAATATAATTTCATAAATAATTTTCGCATTAGAAATAACAGGTACTGTTTTAAAGTTTCTAAATGGAGTATACAATCACTAATCAAAAAATTGAATAACCCATTCACAATATTACAATATATGAATATTTTCTTTTTTTGAAATACCTTTCTATAATATTTTTTACTAATGTGTATCTACACTGTAACAGAATACAATTGACAATTTATAAAATTTAAAATTTTTGTCAGAAATGTGTTTTTTAATTTCTAAAAATATTTAATCAGAACCTTGTGGTAAGGCAGATACTTTAAGTATCGCTCTGGTGAAAGACCACCATTCAGAATCGAAACGTTGCTTGAAATGGCTTTAGCCGTGTTTGGTGACCAGATCTGAATTACTGAACTGGCTATAGACGGTTGGGAGCAGTTGAGACTTGTGCGGTATTCATATAAAAAAGGTACATCAAAGTAATTGAAATTTCGAGCGAAAGTGATTCTTTACACAAAAAAAGAAATAAACATACCCTTTATATTTTTGGTACTTGGTGTTAATTCACCCAAAAATGGTGTTAAACGTCACTTTGTAGCATTCTAATACAAGCGATACTACGAATGATTCATTTGTCAATTTTCTATGGGTAGTTAGAAAAATGTCCCAGATTCCCCATGAATGATTAAAAAAAAAATTAAATTATTTTTAAAATATGATAAAAAAACACTAAAATGTCAGTCAAAGGTGCAGTTTCAAAACCGGTAAAGGCATTTTTAGACGTTTTACCTAAAAAATAGTATGCATTTCATAAATAATTTTAAAGATTACTGTTTAAGAATTGTATTCACATGAAACCTTAGACATTTTCGTAACTACACATATAAAATTAATAGATAAATAATTTTTAGTATTGCTTGTATTATAAAGCCAGAAAGGGTTTGTTTTTGGTGCCTTAAGGGCTTAAGTCAATATGTGTGAATTTCGACTTAAGAATTTAATAAATATTATTAATCCTATGTCACATCTATTAAATAACCATCTTATCATAAATAGCGTACCCGAAAACAAAACCTCAAACTTACTTTTATTTCAATTTTGATTTCTATTGATTTTTTTTTAAATTTTGTTTCACGCCCTCAAAATACAAAACGAAAACACCAAAGATTTTATCTCATCATATAATTAATATCGAACAGCATCCTTCAAGAATTAGAACGCCTTTAGCAATCTGCAATCCCAGGTTGTAATTAGCGTGAATAGAAGTATGTGTGTAGGTATGTAGGTGTAGACAAGCCATTTTATTAAAACGTATAAGGATTAGGAGTAACACTGAAGTATCATTAACCTCATTTGGTACCGGTAATAGAATAGTACTTGATTCAATATAATGTTATTATTGAACAGACCGACCCAGTAAATGTTGCATTCGATGGCGTCGCCACTGTAGACATAATTTGTGATATCAGTCCAAAATAATCACAAAAATATGGCGTCTGTAGTTCCTCTTTTGGTCGCCAGCAAAGTGAGCTATGGCCAAGGTGTATTAATGTAAGGTTTTGAAATGAGAACTCTTACCTGGAGATGCTCATGGTCACCTGTAAGGGCAAGTGGAAGGCAGAAGAATCAGAGGAAGATCAAGACTGGTCAAGTGTCACAGGCGTGTCTGAAACGTCCGTGTTTGTGGGTTTTCTATTGATTTTTTATTTGTGGTCTTAAAAATTAAAAAAAAAATTATAGTCAATATTGCACAAGAGTCCCAACTGCTCCCAACCGTCTAGAGCCAGTGAGACTATGGCATCCCCAACTGGGGTATGTTCTGAGGTTAAAGAGGAGAAGGAGATGGGAAATAGGAAGGTTGGGAAGTACCTGGCTATTTAAATCTGGTCGCCAAACACGACAACCCATTTAAAGCAACGTTTCAATTCTGGATGGTGGTCTTTCACCAGGGCAATAATTAGAGAATCTACCACTCTGGAACGTGCAGCAAATATACTTTACATTATTTTATATGAATCAAATGCGTTATAACACATATTAATTAAATAAAAATATGTTTGCGCACGCCGGGTTTGAGCACGCGACCTCTGGATTCGTAGTCGAGCATCTTACCACTCGATCTCACAGAGCGTCAATGTCAAATGACCGTAATTTTTTTTTATGTAAATAATTTTAATTTTGATAAATCAAGTTTGAACATTAATTTTAATAATCGATAGGCTGATGGGTATAACGCTCGGCTAGCTGTCGGGCAGATAGAGTTCGATTCTCACGGCGGGTACTGACCTACAATGTTTTTAGAATAAGTTATGCTTAGAGAAAAGATCTCTAATATAAACTATAGATTATTAAAAAAAACTCTATTCGTAAACGAGTCGCTTGAAACAACGCGTTCGATTTAATTAAAACGAATCGTTCTAACCCGAGCATACAAACGGGACCTTACAATGCGTTTAAATTTGTATGCAGGTATTTAAAACTTTAATTTTTCAAAAGAATAGCAGTTTTGGCTGAATAGTTATTGATGCATTGTTTATTATTAAAAAAGTCATTAAACGTTATTTGAAGCATTTTTATTGTTTCGTGAGTATAATATCTACCTACACGTACCATTAAAAGTAAAATGATTCTTTTTTTTATCGATTAGCAATGAATTTTTCGACACGTGTAAAATAACACGAAGACAATAACACTTGTCGGAAAATATAGGTTATTTCCCAAACCATAATTCTTATCTTACAGATAAACTGCCGAGTGCTCAATACTTGAGTTAAAAATACCCACCTAGAATAATATAATCACTATCGGAAAACTCAAAATTTTAATTTTATTTAACGCACAATTTATTATTTTTTATCTTTTTATATGAATACCGCACAAGAGTCTCAACTGCTCCCAACCGTCTAGAGCCAGTGAGACTATGGCATCCCCAAGTAGGGTATGTTGTGAGGCTGAAGGTAGTGGGGAGGGGAAGGAGATTGGGAATAGGAAGGTACCTGGCTATTCAGATCTGGTCACCAAACACGGCTATAGCCATTTCAAGCAACATTTCGATTCTGAATGGTGGTCTTTCACCAGGGCGATACTTAGAGTATCTACCACAACATTTTGTGTTACTAAAGTTTGCAGAAGTGGCGTGTAGATGTTATTAACCGGATTCAATTTTACCTTAACCTTTGTTGGACGTAGTTATACGGAAAGCGTCTAACCCACAATTTGTCAAAATTAGAGTTTTACATGTTTTCCTATAGATAAATACGAGATTTCTATCTGCTGAAAACATCCAAACTCTAAATACGTTAGATTTTTGGTAATTAAATAAATAAATAATAAATTTCTAACGCACATTCTAGATATTTGACTTATAAAGTAGGAGGCTACGGCTTAAATGCGTCCGTAAGAAGGATAGGTAATTCCAAGTACTTCCATCAATGTTGAAAATCATCCTCTGCAGATAATTCGTCGAAGAAAAGCGAAAATTCCACTGGCCAGTGAATGGGAACGGCGACGAGCAGAACTCTGATCAATTGGCCATAATGAGTGATTATTATTTAAACGCTAAGAGGGTGTTTCACGATTGTGGGTCACGGCTGTGAACGTAATCGAGAAAGGGGATCCCTAGTTCTGTAGATGTTGCGCTTGTTACTAGTCACTGGTTACTAGACGAATCTCCGGTGCGCGAGCTGCTTGACTAAATTTTAAACGATGTTTTTGTCTTTTATACTTTTCACAACAAAACCCTTTTTGAATGGTCAATCAAAGATAAAAGTAGACACACTACCTTTGAAATAAATTGGTGAGGGGCGCTGTTAAAAAATGGTCGGAGACCTAAGAATATAACAAATTCCTTTGCATTCGTTTATGTTCTATCTTACAAGTTACGAGTATATATTACGGAAAAATACAATTACCCTTTATTTACAGGTAATAAAGTCAATTTTTTCACTAAACATTCGTTAAAATAAATAACTTGTGAATGGTGAAAGGGCATAACACTTGAAACCCCAGATGGCTAAACGATTATTTGGCACGGCAGAAGGGAGGTATAGAGCTGAGTGTGCTGTAGCAGGTTCACAAAAACAAAAGTTTTAAGGTTTGAATTTAAATTCATTCATTTGAACTTATTACTATCCTCTTAAATGCTTTTTTCGTGGAATATCTCGGAAGTAACTAATTCGTCGCATAAAAAGATAATTTCTGGCCCTTACCGCTTGCGTTATTGGCTTATGGTAACAATGTATGGAGAGAGAGCTAATTATTTTTACCCAACCTATACAAACTTGCGATAAATCACTTTCTCCGGGTTTTTACGTCGTACACCATGAGAGAGAAAGAAACAAAAAATATAATACACCGCTTCTATGTACTGCAACGATGATCTTGGTCTCCAGGGTCACCGCGGGACTCTGCACACATTTTTGATTATGCCACTAAACTCGACACAACTAAACGGTTTTTTAGGTTATATGCTATATTTCTGTTGATAACAATACTGGTTATACGAATAAACAAAAACATTATGTCGATATGCGCTATGAATGGATGTATAAATACCCTAACCTTAGTCTTAGCCACGCTCAGGTCTGCCGAGTCCGGTAAAAATCACCAAAAATAACTACACTGCCTTGGATAGATACCACTCTATATACTCTATGGTTATTGGTGAAAACGGATTTGTAATTTTCGGGAATCGTTTTACGGTAAGAATGTGAACATGGTAACGGTCAGTTTTTATTAATTTGAAATGGAAATCACTCACATCCCGAGTGCATCATTGGAAGCATTTTATATTATTGTTACGCATTCATCAGAATGAATTCAAATTTAAACTCCGGCAAACCCCTCGTCTTTGGGGTGTTATGTCACCTTAACAATCAACGATATATCACTCATACTGGCAGTGGACATATTACACGCGATAGAAGGGAGTCGTAGGGAATAACTTCTGGTGAAATGGGTCGAAGATTTTCAAATATCTAAATTATTTCTTGAACAGATAATCAATTTCGTTGGCCTGTCTGAGGCCTAAGAGTTGAACGAATGTAACTGGTAACTTTTGAGTTTTTTTTTTTAAATTGGCATAGTTCACACATCTTGGGCTTGTCCGTTCAGTGTTAAATACACTTATTGTTTTCGCGTTTAAAAAACATGTTTTAGGAAATATCATTAAGTTGTTGTTGGGTAGTGAAAGGAACGTGGCGTGTTGTAAAAATCTGGGTCTCCGATTCTAGTTTAAAAAACATGGTTAAATCTATTTCAAACCTAGACTCTGCGCATTCGTGAGAAATACGGTGAACGAGAGCGGAACACCTTTTCGCATTTGACATAGCAGTATGAGAAGAAATCGTTCCCGTGAGTTGCTTTTCCGTTTCTCCTACTTTTAATCCTAGCTTCTTCCTAACCCACGTTTACACATCCCTTAAATAAGCTCTATCCTTAACCCGCGTCACAACATTGCTCAATTGAATAACGGTATATTTATCTAGATTTTACACTACTACAGCCGGAGGAGTTCTTATGAGGTGCCACGTACAAAAAACAACCTTTCGATTCAAAATATTATTTAACGAATTGAATTTACTTCTGGAACGAAGTGAACTTGCTTTTTGTTAGTTAGAGGTTAGACTATCTAATGCGAATCCGGAAAATGTAATATTAATGAAAAGATTATAGACCCCTGCAATATAAATGTAGATGTTGCACTATGGGCCATGCACTATGCACTAGTGCAATGTAACTGCATCTTATCACGCCAGCGCAGAATGTGTTACACGAGGAGCATTCCAAACGTCTAACTTGTGTTTAGACGTTACTTTTATTTAGGCCAATGTCAGAAAGTAAAATACAAACAAGCCGTTTAGTATTTTTTAATAGATCGTTGCAGTAGTTGCCGACTGTTGATCCATTGCCTACTTTGACTTGATCAAGCATAAGCCCGAATGATTCCACAGTTTTTGGTTTATACATTTTTTTCTTATGGTGTCAATTTCCACCGAAGTCCAGATTTAGAAGTACCGCCTACTTCTGCAGCACAAGAGAGACGAAAGGCGACCGTGATGGTCGAGTTCCTAATCTCATGATGATTGTTATTTATACACTAACGGACTATTGTCCAATTACAAAAAAAAATACATAACACGAAATGGGAAAAAGAGCAACAGAGAAAGAACAGCACATAAATAATATTAAAATGAAGCAATTACTAAAATAGGACCAAAAATACATAAGGAAGAACATTCAAATATTATTGTTGCATTTTGATTACACATTTTCCATTCAACCTTATCTTTTACAAAAAAAATGAGGAAGATTATTTTTTGTAAGCGCGTGGTCAATATATCGTTTCTACTTCTTTCGGATATTATTGGGATCCATTTTCATCCCTCCTAATAGTCCACATCTTAAAAGTATCAAATATTGCCATTCCTTCTTTCTACAATCACTTCCTTTTGTATGGTATGTTAAATGAATTGATTTTACTTATTTTTAAACGCTGTAAGGTAATTTGTAACTATTACTACCGCCATTATGAATCATTCTGCAAATTACTGGTACTGTCAGTATCCGTACAATCCTTGATATCGTCAGTGAAAAGAAGAGAGTTAAAAGTATTTTATATGCTTGCCAAAATGGTTAGTAAACGATATTAATAAAAGAGGCCATAGATTTTTTCCCTGAAGAATTTCGAAGTTTCATATTTTAGTAGTGCGCCATATCCATAGCTAACATATCTTAGCCCCCCATGATTAGTAGCTCAGTAGAGATTTTTTTTTTAAACTAACAAAAGTCTTTGTTAGTTATCTTTTGCTGTTTTTTTTTACATCTATTTTGTTTATAATTAATCAACAAAGCATGTGTTTTTATGCACACATCATTTCATAGCTTAGTAACAGCAAATTTTAAATATTCAATAACGCGAACGCGGAGATTTATTGAACTATATATTATGCTGTACACATTTTTCACCAAACAAGAAGTACACATTTAACTAATGTGATCTCTCTTTCGTTACCATCCTCAGTATTTGCTCATTGTTTAATAGGTTTATTGGAAGAACCTAATTAACATTGGCATTTTGAAATTGAATCTCATCGCGTGTTCTGAAGTCGTTTTGGTCATTGCTGAGTGGACAGTGGCCATCGTGGCTCCAATGATAATAAAGAAAACACGATTTGTTGGTTAGTCTTTGATTTGAAATATTCGTTTGGATTTCATGACATGAAATTGATTAATGAGTTTGTGAATTTATATATGTATATATGTTTAAAAATATCTGCGATTTAATATCTTGATTTGCATTTGTACGGGAACAGTCTCCATAGCTCTCGTAAGCATTCCGACCATGTGTAGGTCCACTGCGATACCTTCAATGTTTCGCCTAATTTTTTGGTTGTCATTGGGTATTTGGCTCGTTTTTTGCTCCCACAACATAGTATGTACTTGCCTACCCAGGTATATGAGATATAAACGCCATATATGAATATCTGTATTCTTATTAACTTTATATTTCCTACGGTTGTATGTAGGTATTTCCTGAGGTGACAGTGTCCTGTTAATATTCTTACTAACTCCCTTCGTGAGTTCCTTCCCATTTTGAGAAGTTTCCTGGCTCGTTGAGGGCTTGGACCATCTATTGTCGCTTTCCGTAATGAAATTAATTATTTTTTGTTATATCAGGTTGGGGTTGTTGCGTTGTTGGATCATAATTAATCGGATAAAGTTGCCATGCTGTTCAGTCCTGGTAAAATCTTGTACAAAATTATACCCATATACGGTGAAAGATTCTACCGATTGCACTAATAACTGGATATTGTTTTAGCCCTTCAATTTCAGTCCATTTTATTGATTACAAGATTATAGTTTTACGGTTTATTAGTTCCTATTAATTTTCAACATTATAGTTAATGGGCAACGGCCATATTTCTGTTGCATGCGTCGTTTATGAGAAAGATTACAAGGAATCTATCAGCAGTTTGGCTTTATGAAATGAATGAAACTGCATCTTGCAGAATGCCCCTCGTCGCACTTGAATGGAGTGCCGGCGCAGTAGAAAATGCAGCCGCCGGGAAGCGTGCGCCGCGGTAATAGTGAAAACGCCGAGAAAGTCAATTTGGCTGGAAATACTAGCTACGAGTAGAAAATCTCTCGTTCTGGTGAGATTGTGTGGCGTGTTGCCGCTTACTACTTACTACCAGTTGTTGGTAGTTATTAGTATCTGCTGGCGGTTACACTAGCCGCCGGAGTGGTTAGCACTCGGATCTCACCACGCCAATCTGTTTAGGAGGCGAGTAATTGCTGGGTATGTAAGTAATTGGTAATCTGTATGGGACATTGTTATATATCTAAGACTAAGACGAAGGGGTCCGTACTGAGAGTCCAGCGGTTAAGGTTAGAAAATAACTTCGCGTAGTAAATTGGTCGGCGCATTTGGAGTTTTTTAAATTTTGTAAAAAAGCACGATTGTCATTTTTTCAAATGAAGGTTTTAACTGTCCAACCAGGAAGATTTTCCCGTTTAAGGACACTCAATTAATTCAGGAAAATGTAACGTTGATATGAATTATTCATTTTATATATGGACACTGTGAGTATTGTGGTTTTGATCGTTATGTTAACGTTAGAAAAAAAAGTGGAAATAAAATATATAATAAAGTTATATGGAAAAAGTGTTTTAAAGTAGAAGTGTGTCTATAGGAGAACCCACTATAAATTTATTTATAATTATATTTACATAATTTAAAAAATATTACGCTAAGTTCAAGTGCCAGTTCTCTTCTTATAGTAAGTAATATTAATGGCGTAGTAATACAACAAAAAAAACAAATAAATTATCAAATGTACTCTCAACTTTACTATCTTTAAGTGATAATATATAGAAACGATGATAAAAAAACGTGTCACATAAAAATTCAAAGAGAATCGACATTATATTATATAACCGCGTTACTTTTCCTCGGAAGAGTGACATACGAGTACACATTTTTCATTATATTTCAAGAAATTGTCCATGTTGTGTTACATTTGGTATAATTTCACTATATGTATAATTTTTTACGATTTTATAAAATTTATTTTTGTAACAATGTAAATACATATATATATTTTTTTAAATTATTATGATTTATTAATCGGAACAAAACCTTTCTTGGAAATACGCCCTTAATTTGTAGCCATTCTTATTTCCTTCCGTCAGTTATTCCGATTGACTCTTGTAGAGAGAGATTCAGCCTTTTGTAGAAGTAATTTAATAATATATTTTTTAAACTTTTTTCACTATTTTTGCTAAGACCGGACCGGTTTTTTAAATTATTTATTTACTTTTTTTTTGCAAAAACAGTTTTGCATCATTACATTACAAAAAAACATAAAAAATGGTAATCGTAATTATACAAAAGATGAAGGTAAAAATACGCAAAAAGAAATTTAAAAACTGAAAAAAATAGGTTTTAAGAAGTACAAAATATAGTTAGAACTTAATAGCTAGTTCGTGCTTAAACTTGTAATAAGTCATATGAAAATTATCCACATTTCCTGCGAGGCAGTTAATTAACCTAGCAATTCTTCCAAGGAGCATCACCACTGGTAAGTTAGTTTTGCACCTGGGAAGAAACAGAAGCCTGTGTTGGCGGCCTCGCGAGAAATCATCAGGGACATAGAATCCAATTCCACCAGGATGTCATGTATTAATAATACGCCGTTCAAGAGTTTATGAGCTAAAAGCAGTAATGCTATATCCATCCTCCAACTAAGGCTTTTAACCGGTTACGGTTATTTTCACTGGTAAATTTATTACTTAAACTACGGTATTTAGACGTTTTGGAGGTGTCAGGGGTGGATAACAATGACGTAGCTTTCAACGATCCATTGCTGTCTGTTCAATCCTTTTCTCCCAGCCTCTCCAGGTCGGCAAGCACTGTCTCGGCCTGCCTAAATACTGTTTGTCCTCTCCCACTCAGTTTACCTGACTAATCCACGATGTTGTTTGCTGTTTGTGTCTTCGTTCCTTCTGCAATACCTTATCTTCAGTCTATGCGCCCTTGAGGTGATTTTTCACAAAAACGGCGCCATACAAATTATCCAAATATTATTATTACTATTATGATCATTCTATGAACTCTATTTTCAAACCAGAAGATATATTCTTTCTATAACGAAGCCGATTCCAAAATAAAATTGGATTTTTAAAGGAGGTGTACACACTGACCCCTTCTTCTCTATTCACACCAGTCACATATGTATCGTAAAAAACATGAGGTGTAGCGTCTGCTTGTCTTCGTCTTACATCAATCTACTTACATATCTTTGTTAAAATCGGACGAGCTTTACTTAGGCAAGCCAACGGAAGCTCGCATTGCAGTTTTACTTTCAAGCCATACTCCAATAGGTTTCCACTTCCAACCTTGAGTACTCTCTACTAGCGGTTTATCCTGATCGAGAGGCAATCGGCAAGTGGCAAGACTGGCAAGTAGCAGCCCGTCGAGCAACTAGCGGCTCACCGCTGTAGGCTGACTGTAGCTATCTGGCATCTAATTTAGCGGCCGGTGTTGCAAGATGCATACGCTTCCGACCGGCGCGTAATTCTGGCCAAGATGGCGGCATTTCCGCCCGCTATGGCCGCTTTTCACGGAACGCGCGAAGGTCACGACGGCAAAAGGCGCGCCGGGGCCGATTTGTTATTCTCTCTGCCGAAGTAGGGACTGGTTAAGGCAGGCAATTCTGTGTATATATATGCTGTGTCCAGTTCGAGGAATGTTGAATTATGCCGATCGTCGAAGATATCTTGGAAATTGTAAATAAATTTATACCGTTCTGCGTTGGACGCTTTTTCGAGGAAATTGATGAATTTACTTATAGCATTACCCGCATTAGTACCGATTCAATGGTTATTATCAAATTATACGTTTCTATTAGAAACTCACGAGAAAATGGCTTTTCCGACGATATGGAAAACTCCGCGATATAACATGTGTTTTGAAATTGAAGTATTTTTAAAATTAGTCTCTGTTTATTCGCTGTCAGTAAGATCTTACTGACATCAAATACATAATATTACACGATGAGTGCACCACACGAGTATTTGAGAATTGCAAGCTCCAAAAAGGGGTGGTTGATAAAATGAATTGTTCTAAGAACTAGCAAATAAAGACATTATTTGTAATCTCATCACGCTTAGAAACTTCCTCGTCTTTATATTTTATGAATTCTTGTCAGTTTTTGCTACAAATCTGAAACTTTTCACAGCTTGCTTGGTTATATTTCGCATTAATAGCATTTTGAAAATCTTGTTCTTCTTCTGGTGTCCTCTCATATCCAATTGCCCGAAATAACTCAGCGTAACTGAACTAGTACCAGTCAGGTAGATTTCAAAGTCACGAGAGCGGCATCTTCCTCTACTACGGCTTTTATCAATCTTCCCCTGGATTTTAAATGGAGAAATCCTATACTTTTCGTTTCCCAAAATGATACTGAGATATTGGCGTCTTCTTGCAATTTTACAATTGTCAGTCGTTTGATGAGGACTTCTGTCCGGGGTATTTTTTTAATGCCCTTGAATTGAAGTTTTTTTATTCCAATAGGTATGCAAGAGTAGTGCAATGCAATACGAGTACATTCCATAATTGATTTATCAAATAAAGTTGTAACACATATGTACAAAATAATAAAGAAAAAAATTGTTCATGGAGGATATTAGGTCACATGTCTACAGAAGGCCATCAAGAGGGAGTCCATCCTGACAGCATTAAGATTGGTGGGGCCAATATCTTACTCCAATGTGCTTCTATGCTAAAATTCGAGATCTGACGGGATACCATGATGAAGTCATTTCCAGAGTTGTTGATCATTTCTCTCATTCCTGCCACCCTGGTTCTCATAAGGGCTGGAAATCCGGGAACACACCCCTCGGTGAACATACCGGAAGCACTGCAGTGCCTGGGAAGACTGAACATCATGCGGTAGGCGTTGTTGTACTAGACCCGAAGCCTTTCAATGCTACTCTTCTTGAAATTGGTCCAGAGCTCGCACGTGTATAGGGTAGTACAGAACGCCAGGAAGAGTGTCCTTTTGACTGGAGGACTACAGAGCCGAAATCTTCTACTGAGCATGTTTGATTTCACACTGAGTGCTCGCCTTTGCCTGTCGATGTCGTCGTCATCCGTTAGCTTGCTGGTGATAATGTGCCCTAGATATTTGGTTTCTTCTACCACATTATACACTAATACTTCGATTTATTGCACGTATCTTTCAAAACTGATCATTCATCTAACCAAAACGCCTAGTTCAAGTTTATCCAATTATATCGATACGCCGTAATCGTCGAGAGAGCTGCACAAGAAGTGAGCGCTTGTCTAGGAAACCAGCACCGCATAGATAACTCAGATGCACATGCGGTTAGATGAACATGCAGCTAGATGCACATGCAGCTAGATGGAAGGTAGATAAAGGTATCGGCCGGTATTTAGCTGTGAAAGTGATGTGGATCTATTCGCACGCGACTCGTTCGCAAGTGCATCGTCGGAAACGGCGGCCTACTTAGGGCCTTTGCACGTATAGACGGTGCAGTTTTACTTTTAATTTTCTTCGCGTTAGTAGAAAATGAAATGCTGGATGCTGTGTCACTGATTGCTCTGCAGATCAGAAATGATCGCGTTTGCGAACGAAAAGGGGACAGTGGCGTCTTTGGTCTTTTTGGGTTAATAATATATATATATATTGGATATTAGTATCTAAATTGGTGATAGATAATCAGCTATTTTTTTACAGTTTAGAAAAATTCGTCCTTACTGAGGTACCTGTTATAAGGGCACATTGTAAATGAAACACTATACCTTTATGTTAACCGGTTTCGGTGCAACAGTGCTTTAATCTGGTAAATACTCGCGAAGATTTATTTTTATATATTTTGAATCGCTTGAGTCGGTGAATTTGATTCAATTCGAGATTGTTCGCACTCGAATACTATATTTTTAAACTATTTTAGTGGAATATTACCTTCCGGGCGCTGTAAAAAGCTGTACAATAAATTAAGACTATGCGTAAATTTGATTTAAAAAACATATATAACTCTCCACTTTTTGACTCGTTATTACTGTATTTATATTATTATCTTTTTTATTATATTTTTATCGTTACGCCATCATGATAATGTAACCTTTTATTATTCTATGCATTATGTGGAATTCGTGGGATTTGGAATAAATTAATATTTTAAATAATGGGTAAACTGCCAAGAGAAAGACGGTTGAGAAGATGCAGAAATTCTGAATTTCAAATTATGAATGTTGCATTTGTTTCATAATTTCAATTCAAAGTGCCCCACTAAATTCATGTAAATTTTTTTCTTAAATACATGTTTTCAGTATAAATAATTTGTAATAAATCATCTCATAGTTTAACTAATTAACTATAATTGACTCACCTTCTTTGTTGCAACTCATCCAGTTCAACATTCCTTGGCGTAGACTCAGAAATAATAAATTGCTGTTCCTCAATCATCACTCTACTAATTATGGGTATCATTCTCCACTGTCCAGAATGTCGAGACTTGTTAACTCAAGCCATGTTCTTGACATTTTAGGTAACAGTCTAAATGATTTTTGTCATTCTTTACGACTCTACCAAAACTTTGACTTGACCTTGACTTTGATTTGAATGTTTTTTCTTACGTTTATTTTGTCATATTTTTGTCATTGCTTCATTTAATATAATATATGTATAATAATGTGCTTCTGTAAGCTGAATGTATGATTTTTATCTAATATATTTTACTAACTATTTCTTATTTTTGTTCCAGGTATGTTTTTCGCATTTCGTCACCTAAACATCACCGAATGCCACTGCTGTGGGTGAGTTTTAGTACGCTATTTCGCTTCTGACGTCATCCGCATACGTCATACATTATCATGACATTATTAGACATTTCTACGCTCCGAACTTATGCTTTCCTGCTCCGATTCTCTTGAAATATCAACAAAATTAAGTAACACACGCTTTCTGCGGTATCCACGAATTTCGTCGACGTAAATAATTCTTCTATTCGGGAGCAGCTAACGATCACGCAATTTCTCCGAAGGAGTCGGCAGAGCAAGTAGAATTCTACACGACTCTGTCTCTGCACACATGACTTGTTTCACCGATTATACATCGTTAATATCAGTAATTCCGACAGTTGGCGTGACCCGCGCTATGTTTACTAGGACGTCCCTGACTTTTCTTCCAATCCACCGTTTTTGAAGGAGTTCTATTGAGATCTAGGTAATTTAATATCACGCCATTTTTCCGAAGAGGTAGGTAGAGATTATAGAACTCTACACAAACTCATCTCTTCAAAAAATCATATCCGTATATAACAAAATTGGCCTAATTTGCAAAGATAGGCCAACCCGTTAGTATCTAGACTAGTCGTAATGATAGTGTTTCATGAAATGGGCGGAAAATTCTTGATTTACTGCTATACAAAAAGTCCTAAGCGTATTCACAACCAGAGGCATATGTAAATATCAATAAATAAAAGGTAGTTCTAGCTATAGTTTAAGATAATTTCGTGGTAATTTTAGCCATAGTTTTTAAGCTTTGTTAAGCGCCCTTGAGGTGATATTTCACAAAAATTAGCCAAGTATATTAATGATTATGATTATTGACTATTTGGCATACATTGATTGCTTCGTATACATTCATACCTCTTCCGAAACATTCTGGTGTTCCGCCTCTTGGCATGACCTCAGTAAAGCATCAAAAGTCGTTTGATCGTGCCATGTTTACTTACATTTTTTTAAAATTATAAACTGAGTCATTAGCCATTTCTTCGCCGGCATTAGCGAGGGAAATGTCACGTTGCGTTATATTCAGTAAGCTGTAGGACCGTAGCATCCTAATTAGGGGAATGTTATGAGTCTGACGGAAGATTAGAAGAGGAGAAGAGGAGGTTTAGGAAGAATCTGGGTTTTCAGATCTGGTCATTTAAACTAAAGTGTAATCTAAATGGTAATCTCTAACCAGGACGATGGGAGTGTCTTCCTCCGTGGGAAGTAGTACTACGATTCAAATATTTGGTTAATTTTATGACGGCATCCATGGTCGAGTGGTGTGACGCTCGACTGCGAATCCAAAGGTCATTGCTAAATTTTAAAAATTCAGAACTGGAATATGGAATATTTTTAACTATGATGGAATTTATATTGAAACACATAACAATAATAAATATTTGTTAATATTAATTCCGTTTTCCGCGTGTTAAAGTCGTCACGACTCTGATAAAGAAATATACGTTAGATACGTACTTATGATTTTTAATAACAAAAATATACCCAAGTATAGTTTGTAACGGAATATAACCTAGATGGGTCAAAATTTCCGACGAAAAGTACATTTTGTTATAAAGGCGTTTAGTTTGTTTACGAAAAATACGTAAGTACTGTTTTTAACCAACCGGTCACTGATAGAAATTTGTTTTTGCGATGGAATTTAAAATAAATATTAATTCCGTTTTTCCAGTTTTCGTCTGACTCTGATAACAAACATAAAAAAATATATTGTTCTTTAATTCAATACGTTTTTTATTTTGTGTCATTTGTTAGTAAATGCGGCTGATCACAACTTGATCAAACGGTGTTTGTTTAGCGGGGAACGTTCAAATGTTAAATATTTAAAATGTGGCCGAATGTCGATTTTATCGGCTATCGAATGTGATAAAGTTTGAAGCAACCTAACCTTAGTGTTGATTTTTATTTAAAATATAATAAGTATCGTTAAGGAGTTGAAACTACAAATAATTTATCCAACTATTTATCTACTAGGACAGTGTAAGATATAGTTTGAATGTTCAACATTTCGAGTGTGCTGTCTTTTCAAAAGAAAAAATTCTGCTGTCACCATAGACATAAAATACAAGACACGTCATATGCATACAAATCTTACGAAAAATGTAGCACCACTAATGTTGCACCACTAAATGTTTCACCCGCGTATGAAAAGGATAGCCATTCAAAGAATATGTGTGTGCGAAAGAGATAGATATATGAAGCGTGTTTCGAAGGTATGTCTCGTTGACTCGGTTTAGTGCAATCAGGCGCGTTGTCTCAGTAACGTATCTACACTATTGGATTCATCTAAGGCTGTCACCTAGGTTTTAAGGCGTTAGCGTCAATGTTAAAACTGAGTGATAACTATGTAATTTTAATATGGTGTAATATATTTTATTATGCATAAAACTCGTGCCGTGAGTTCGTTGAACCCAGCCGTAAATGTGTAAACATTTAGACACATCCACGACGACGCACTTTGGAGGGTAAAAGTGTACATGTCACATCGTAGAAAAAAAAATTTTGAAAATATTTTCACATGTTAGTTTTTCGATACCCTTGAAAAACCTCGGAATTTAACCTGGGTTGCCAAGATAAAAACTCAGAAATTTTGAATTGGAAAAAAAACTACCTGAAAAAGTAAGCCATATATTGTTAAAACATATTACAATTAGGCACTCGATCGCTTGTCGTTGATAAAAGTATTTTTATAATTTTGGACATGTCACAAATTATATTATTCAATTCTTATCAGAAAGCCTGTTTTCACCTCTGTTCTGATCGTTGAATTTGTCAAAAATTAATTTTTGTATTTTTCGTACTGCCATTTTTTCGACGATTTATTTGTTGTGTGTTACCACAAGAGTCGAGTCCCTCCACGCAGAGCCAGTGGGACTGAGGCATCAAATTGGACAAATTTTGGATACTTTTCAAGGATCTGCTATTCAGATCTGTTTACTTTATAAAGATACAGCCATTTCAAGCATCGTTGAGATTCTGAATTTCGAATCTTCACTATGGATCAAAGTTCAAATGAATTGTTTAGTTTATAAGTGAATAAAGCTAAATAAATTTATTTACTCTTTATGGAGTTTTGAACCGTAATCCTTGCGTAATCCTTACGGCTCTGCTACGAAGCTCGTCTACGACACCATCAAGTTATTTCCGGGCAAGTTGACTGGGCTAAAAATCAGTTACTAAGTTTAATGTAGTTCATCAACACAATGAATAAATTAATTAATATTTAGATATTGAAAAAATCAGATGTTTTTTTTTCATATAGTGTTTTTGGTACAAATAAAGCATTTTACTGTTATGCGTCAAAATTTCTAGTATTTCTATTTTATTTTTAAGGGAGGCCTGGAATTATTTTTATCGTTTTACCGGATTCATTGATTCAATGTAAACATTGAAATACTCTTAATAAGCAATATTTGCTTCCTTCTTTGGAATCCTGTTCGAATCTAACAAGGTTATTTTTTTCTTTAATTTAATTAGTTTTAGTTTGTGGATGGTACATTATTTTTTGCCTTACCCAAGCAGCGAAACCTTTAAATTATTTCCACAAAATTCGATAGGAGTACTTTTTTTAGTATGATTTCTATTGATGCTATTCGCGATGGTTGTATAATGTAAAGGTCGAAAGATGGGTCAAATAGAATATTATTTTTCTTATAAATATAGATTTGAGTGCAGCACAAGAGCTGGAAGCCAGTGGATCTTTGGCACCCCTATTTGGTTAAAGATGTCAAGGAAGGGAAGAGGAAAGTGGAAAAGAATAAGATGAAAAGCCCCTAAATTAGTAATCCTGTCTGGCCAGGTGACCTGGGTATTTTGGGAATGCGCCCATGTACCGCATTTCAAAGGCTTTTATCTTATGTATCAATGCTTGGTTTAAGGTCCGGGTTTATTTATGATTTCTATGCCCTATCTGCCCATGTATTTTGAGAATGCCCCATCTATTATCTTCTTGTTATCAACATCTCGAAAGATTTTTTCTTAACCTCGTATGTAAATATATGCACATAGGTTAGTCTATATTACACTGTCTTGTCCCAAAAAAGGTTGGCTCCAACCGAAGCTAGTAAACATATAGTTATATATCCTTATTAAAATAGTATTAAAATGTGCGTAAGTGTCAAATCCAATTTGAAAAATATTCACAGCACGTGATTAAATAAAACATATTAATTTATCGAAGGAAGCAATCACTTTGTAGCTTGACATTATAATTTAAATAAAAAATATTTTAGTTTTAAGCCACTTTATTTATACATATAACAATTCGACCGGTTTCGGTTAAGCTTAACCTTCAGGAACGTATATATATAAACATGTTTATATATACGTTTATACGTTCCTGAAGAAGGTTAAGTTTAAAAATAAACTAAAAAATAAATTTAAATTAAAATTAAATAAAGAAAGATTAAACAATTACACAATTTTAATTAAACACCACTATTCTCCATGACGCATTAGTTCATGGCTAATATGCTTTTAAATATAGATGACTATATCGTCAAATTGTTGGGTTCAATTACTTTGCTAGCTAAGTCATCCATCATTGCAGAAGCAACATCTTCCGCTTATTTAAGTATTATGATGGCAGTAGTCCAAAAACTTTTTAAAAATAAACTTGTCTTTGTAAAAGGTTACATTCTCAGTAAAACATACATTTTTGATTTACAGAATTTATCTCCACATATGTTTCTTCCAGAAGAGATGAAGTTATTATCTAAAGATTAATTTAATATTGTCCTTATGATGGAAGGGTACTTCCGAAACCGGTAGACAAAATATTAAATAAAAAAGTGGTTAAAAACAAAGTATATATGTTCTATTTACAATTATTTGATTTAGTATTAGTTCTCCTTAAAAAAACAAAATCAACTGTTTTAAGATTCCCAATTGAAATAATAAACTCATATTATAAATGCAATAACTTAAAAAGATAGGTAGGTACTCAGAATTTTTTTTCTTACTGAATGTAAAATTTAGTCAAACCGTATTTATAAAGCTAAATCGTTTCTTCGACGATATAAAAAATCATCGAAAAAACTTATAATAAAAACGCAATAAGCATTAAAATGACTCAATATGTTCCCAATTAGTCGCAAATCAATGTGCAAACAACAAACTATGAAATAATTATAAAACACAAGTTCAACGACTTATATTTCCGCTGATTTTGTAGTTTTAACTCCTACATTATTTTGTAAACAGCCTGGTGTGTACACATGCTGAAGATTTAAGTCAGATTACTATTATTATTAACGGTTACAACAAATCATTATTGCGGCTTATTTGGCGAAATTGTAACACTGGCCTTGCTAACCGACCGACCACTCGGTCGCGCGGAAAACACAACGTATTTCGGAGTTTATCGAATGTTATAATATAATAATAACGGTCTCTTCTGAGATTGTGATATTAATAACTTATCTTAGTTTCGAATTAGAACCAGAGTTATTTCGTTGACTGTGTATCAGTCTGAATTCAGCTGTTCTTCTTGTTGGTATATTAATGGTTAGTTTTGTAAAAAGACACAACCATTTGCGATTCTTGTTAGAATTTAAATCTAACTCGATTTGCTTCAAGTTTACATCGTATATTAATTTGCGAATGCGTCACAGATTAAATACATTTCATTTTTTACACAGACATAAAATACAAGACACGTCGTATTATTATTAATAATAATAATAATATTTGGATAATTTGTATAGCGCCGTTTTTGTGAAAAATCACCTTATTAATTCTTAGTTTATATAAATATACAGCAACATACTTACCTGGCAGGTCACTTCTGGCTGGACACAATCACCATATCATAATAACTTAAAATTTAGCTGATTCTTAGATATTTATTTATTTTATACAAATTCATTTTATTCATACAAATCTTACGAAAAATGTAGCACCACTAATGTTGCACCCTTAGAGTATATAGAGTGGTATCAATCCAAGGCAGTGTAGTCGGTTTTTGATGATTTTTACCTGACTCGGCGGACCTGGGCGTGGCTAAGACCAAGGCTAGGGTATGTATACATCCATTCATATCACATATCGACGTAATGTTTTTGTTTATTCGTAAAACCACTTTTTCACAGTATTGATATCAATAAAAATAAAGCATCTAACCTAAAAAACCGTTTAGTCGTGTCAAGTTTAGTGGCATAATAAAAAAATGTGGGCGGAGTCCTGGGGTGACCCAGGAGCCCAAGATCATTTTGACAGTACGTAGAAGCGGAGTATTATATTTGTTGTCTCTTTCTCTCTCATGGTTTTTGACGTAAAAACCCGGAGAAAGTGATTTATCGCAAGTTTGTATCGGTTGGGTAAAAATAATTAGCTCTCTCTCCATACATTGTTTCTCCAAGTTTGCACCACTAAATGTTTCACCCGCCTATGAAAAGGATAGCCATTCAAAGAATATGTGTGCGGAAGAGATAGCTTTATGAAGCGTGTTTCGAAGGTATGTCTCGTTGACTTGGTTCAGTGCAACCAGGCGCGTTGTCTCAGTAACGTATCTACATTATTAATTATTCTTAAAAAGATTTAAACTTTTTTCTACAAAACTACTTGTCCGGATTTACCGCGGTTTGGTTTCTTGTGCGATATTTATTTCATAGTATATTTATTTTCAATGAATAACGCCGTGATTTGCTGCACTATTCTCAAAGAAAAAAAACACGTAAATGGTAAGCTCTGGCTTCAACAATTTGCTCAGGAGTTTCTGTCTGGAATTTTGTAGGTCAACGCAACGATTTTCAGTTTGTCAAGTAATTTACATCATAAAGCATGGATTTCAGAACAATCTAATTATATATAAATAAAAAAAAAAAACATGACACTATATTGTTTATTTCATATTCTTCAATTGTTCGAAAATTACATTTTAAAATTTGTGTCGATCATAATAAATAAGTGGATAACTTTTATAGCGCCGTTTTCGTGGGAAAATCACCTCAAAGGCGCTATATTTTGGGTTGAAAGTTATATACCTCTTAATAATATGGTCCAAATGTGCGTAGGTTTATTATGCGTGACATTTTGCGTTCTGACACTCACACAAAGTTAACTATGTAAGATGTTGTCATAATCAAAACACTTTGTTTGATTCACTTCATTTAAAATATATATACTAAATTCAATTAAGGCCTGCATGGTCGAGTGGTAAGACGCTCAACTACGAATCTAGAGGTCGCGGGTTCGAACCCGGCGTGCGCAAATAATTTTTATTTTATTAATATGTGTCATAACACATTTAATTGATATAAAATAATATATGGTATATTTGCGACACGTTCCAAAGTGGTAGATCCTCTAAGTATCGCCCTGGTGAAAGACCACCATTCAGAATGTGTTTGAATTCCGTGTTTGGTGACCAGATCTGAATAGCCAGGTACTTCCCGACCTTCACCTTCCTCATCTCCTTTCCCTCCCCACTTCCTTCAGCCTCCCAACATACCCCAATCAGGGATGCCATAGTCCCACTGGCTCTAGATGGTTGGGAGCTGTTGAGATTCTTGTGCGGTATTCACTGTAAAAAAATATGAATTAAATAGTTCCTTTTATTCATTTTGTTAAATAACAAATTTGATTAAAATTAATTAGCTACTTTAATTCACTTTATTTACAAAATATATTAAATTCAGTATAATTAAATAGGTCCTTTAAATCAGTGATGTACAACCTGCAGCCCGCGTGCCGATTTCGGAGGGCCCACTTGGCGAAAGAAAAACATAATATTTGTGGTGATTCTGATTTGAAAACCTTGTAATCTCTTTTAATCCATACCCCATGGCCCGAATGACTTCCCAAGTAAGGCTGGCTTTGTCTATTTTTACAATTTCTCCTGAAACACAATAAAAGGTTTCAGGCAGATTTTGAAGAAAATGTTCAGTGTTCACTGATCCCCCCTCCTCATCCCCCATCCTTCTTCCTGACATCATTTAAAGATCCTTTCTCATACTCCATTCCTCAATGAGTAGTGACGCCATAGTCACTGACTCTGAGCGGAGTGACGCTTGTGTCACACCTGTCAAACAAACAAAAAACAGTTGACTGACCGTTTCAGTATTCCTGAAACTGTCAAGACAACTGAATTTTAAATTATTTTGTTTGAAAAAGGTTCGAAATTCAAATATATTTTCTCGATTTTTTCGTATGTGGATTGATTATTGAGAACATAAATTTAACAATGAGAATTTTCTATTTTTTTCTATCTTTAACGGTTACTATGTTAACTATATCTGTTTTGTTACAATTAAGAAAAAAAATAACATAGATAGATACTTCAATATTTTGAATACATTGCATTTTGTTGCAATTTGCTAATGCATAATGATAAAATAATGTTTGCTCTATTAGCTATACGATGTACAATATGCATACGATTTACGGCAGAGACAGATACGCAATGCACAATGCACCGGGAAACCTGTATTTCTTTTGATAGCCGCACAGCGACTAAAACCACGATACAAAGGTACACACGCATATCGCCATATCAGCCCAGACTGAAAAACGAAAGTTGGCGGAAACGGCCGAACATCTCCGAACGGTTTGCCGGCCAACATATTCCGAATGTGGAACAGCGAATCAGTTTTTCTGTTGCGGCCGAGACGGGCGCACGACACGAAATTCAGGAGGACGCGTAGACAATTCGATAATAACACTATAAAAATAATAAGGAAAATATCTATAGCGAAAATTCGCACGAGGATTCGCCTGCCATTTTTTCCTGACAGTTGCCCACAGCCGTTTCATTGTTGACGAGATTGAAAATTTCGCACATTCGTTTTCGAAAATTCTAACGGCGCGGGTGTTCGCTTCTCCACTTTTTCGGCTGCTAACTTTTGACGTTTAAGTTTTCTCGCTAAGAAAATTACGTCTTTTCGGAACTTAAGTTTGGAATATCAATCGTGATCGGAATTATTGTTTTTTTTGCAACTTTTGTGCATTCCTCGTTATGTGTTGTTGTTAAAATTATCGCGGAGGACTTTGTCTTTGCGAGGGCCTGTTTCCGGACTGCAGTGTGATCGGAAGACGTTGTTTTTGTTCTGTGATTGGAACTCTCTGGTGACAGTTTGTTGCTTCTGACATTTTGGATATTTTTAGATAGGTTGTGAAGTTGACATTAGGAATCCGGTGAAACTGACGTGATTCGATGAATGTTCAGCGTAACATGTGACAGTAACAAATATTAGTGCATTTTATAGAATATTATCTAATCTGATCGCCAGTAGTCGAGAACAATATTGACATTGCCGAAAAGATTTAGTGCATAGATAAACATTACAGATTACGAGAGGGACTGCAGCCATCATTTTATCTGTGACAGCGAATCAAATACATATCACTCCCCGTACAAACAAGTGTAGAACTATTAAACTTATCTACCTCCAAGTAAGCGGACTCGGTGCTACCCGCGAGGGTGTGGCAGATAACAATAAGTTCATCATATCAGTATTCGTCTTCGTTCAATCGATGTAAAGCTATTGTTCCGCACCGAGACAATGCGCATAGTCTTGGAAAGACAAGCCGACTGAAGAAAGTAATTGCGTCGGATCCTCCGCCAAAGTCCGAAGATGATGCTCCTCCAACAGCACGCGCTGGGAGCGGAGACGAGGCAGTCTTCCGGAGTGACCTTCACGGCGGAAGTTCCCAGATTTTCACCGGCTCCGAGCACCCCACCGACTTCCCCCACACAGTCGGACAAAGCCGATACTTACATCTCCAGCATCAAACAATTCGTCACCAACGGAGACAGGAAAGACTCCTTCCTCAAGTATGCGTTGAAGAAAGAAACGTTCGACTACCCTTCCGTCAGAACCGGCGCCAGAAGTCACAGCGTGGAAGACATGGAAACCGAGAGGAACATTCCAGAGCGAGACGTCCACTCGGCCGACCTCAACAAGGCGTCCAAACACTTGGAGTCGTCTTCCCCGGTAACTGCCGCGGGAAGGAAAATGTATCCGCGAGATGATTCGGAATTCAAGATCACCTCGGCCACGAGCCCGAGAACCGACGACAGGCACAGCCCGTCTCCCCAACCGACGGTCCTGCGGGAACCGACCGCGACCAAGCTGTCGAGGGTGATCTACAAACAAGTTCCCGCGATTTCTGATTACGTGCCTCAAAGGTCACACGGCTTTGAGAAGAAACCCCTCATACTGAGCGAGAGTGAGGTAATTCGCAAGGTGGAGAACGTGAGCCCCGTGGACGCGGATGGCGGCATGGAAAAGGACGCCGAATCGGACACGGAAGCCCCGCTAGATCTCAGCGTCAGCACGACCAAGGAAGACAAGTTCTTCAGGCACCCCAGGGAGATCTCCGTGCGAGGCTTCGCGAGGGAAGCCGCGCACGCGAATGAGGACAAAGACGAGATCATTCTAGACGCCAGGGTCGCCATCAGAGAACCGCGGGACTTCATCGCCAGGTACTCCAGAGAGCTGATGCGAGATCCGAGGGAACTGCTGCTCAGGGAATCCAAGGACTACATGATCAGGGACCCGAGAGACTTCGTCGCGAGGGATCCCCGCGAGTTCATGGGCGTCCCCGGAGAGTTTAGAGACCCCCGAGAGTTTGTGCGGCACCCCAGTGATTCTGGCACGGAGTCCGACGACTCTGGAGGAAGACTCAGTCCTTCGGACGACCCCCAAAAGTGCGGAAAGGCCTACAAGAAAAGCCTCATGAAGCGATATTGTAAGTGCACTAATACTTTTTATTTTTACTGTTGTACCATTTTTGCATCTTTTCTAGGAACACGATTTCAGCAGTCGATTAATAAACATTTTGCCTACATTTCAACTTCAGCAGGAAATCTCAAATGTGGATATCTCGTATTGTTAAAACGCAGCTACCGACATTGTGGCTTGCCCTAATTACAATAAAATGAACGAATTCTTTGTATTAACCACTATATTTATCTAACTAAACTGGTTCCAAAAAACTCTTCTTCCATCGGGACAAAAGTTAAAACTTCAACTACCTATTATTAGATCGGATTTTTTCTATAATTGTTCCATTCATACCAAACAAATCTTAAAAAATATACTTAAACGTCTTTTGTAAAACGTTTAATCTTTAATTAAATGAAATAATGAATTCTTTGTTTCGGAGGAACAGCTCCTTCGTCAGGAGAAAAAATAGAACTATGTGTTTTTTGTTGTCGTAGCACTTGTTTAATTTAATCTACTTCTGTGTTTTTTAATGCAATCGCTACCACTTTTATTATAGCATTCATGCGTCGATTTTTTCACGTATATAATCAATTACGACGTGTCAATGTGGCAAATACTTCAAAACAGTTTCTCGCAAGAGAGACAGATTGTACTAGTTTTAAAACTATGCAAAAAATTACAGGAAAAACCACTACAGCAAAATGTCCACGTATTACCTATTAAGTTATTTTGCTGATTTTTTGGCAGGAGACTTATAACATTTCCTTCAGAAACACGTTTAAAAACTAAGCAAAAATTGTGAAAAAAAAAACATTTTGTAACAGCGAAATGTCAACATTTTACCGATTAATTTATTTGCTTGAGTTTTGGCAGGATCGTCGCTATAGCATTAGCTTTAACTCACTTATGCTGACATAATATTGTAGGAATCAATTGCCAAGAATGATGTCGACCTTATCGTAGAGCAAGACCATGGATTTATCTCTCAGTCGACTGTTATTAATGACCTGTTGAAGAATGATACAAATAATTGTTGTCTATCTTTAATTACATATTATTAAGTCGATATTGGTTTCATCAAAACTGCTTTCAAATCGCAATCATTTTGATACAATTATTTGAAATGAGGAGCCAATAATGACGGATTTTTTTTTACTTTTACACAAAATATATTTTTTATTAAAAAAAAATAAAGAAAATATAACTAGAAGTGCTACGGTATCTACCATCCTTTCGATATTATAGAATTATAAACGAATAAAATCAGTTAGCTACTGATCTGAATTCACGTGTGCTATTCACTACGTCATGGAGTTCTGATAAGACGAGAAAACGTTTGAAAAGATAACTTTATTACTGAAAATTGTTATTCAAACCAATATTAAAACACAAATATTGTTGTCTTTTTTCTCACATTACCTTATGCATTTATAAAACCCTTTAATTTATTTATTTAAATTTTATTCGCTCAATAAAATAAAATAAATTTTCATCGTTAAACATAATATGCTTTCAATATTGTTTAACTTTTACTAAATTAGGAAACCATAGTCGTTCAATTCAACTCCTGATAATTCAAATCTCGTTCTATTCTTAAATCAAACACCAAAAAGTTCGTATGTTATTCGTCACCACAAAGAAAGACCAAATGTTGAATAAATCAAACTGCATCCATCTCCTTCTCTTCCGCGGGGTTATACGGTGAAATTGCGAGGGGCAGACAATACTGTCACTCAGCTGTACTTTTCGGGTATAGAAAGTCGAAAGGGTTTAATCCGGGTATAAAATATACGGAAGTTTTTTTCTTTCATATTTCACAGGTAAAAATTTCTTTCTACCTTTGTGCTTTGTAGAAAAAAGGTTTTTTGTACAATTTAAAGGAGAAAAATATTCATACGAACTTATAAGGTTTGACTAATAGAGTTGACCGTACAAAATATGTTTGTGACTTTAAATTTTATCAGGAACTTCAGTACCGATTGCACCGTCTGCAAAGTTAATCGTGTCATTTGCACGCATTATTGTTCGAAAATCAAATTATTTCACTTCTGGTCAAAATTCAATCTCGTCTAAACATTATTTTTACAAAAATTTGTTAACTTTATCCCGGAAATGATATCTGCATATTGAATAGGAAATCACAATCAGATATCAAAGCAACCCGTATTCTGCACCGATCTCTTTCTAACAAACTAAAACTGTAATGAGAAAGAAAGAGACATTTTTAATGTCATAATAAAGCTTCAACGCCCTATTGTGCTCCCACTGTCGTTATCTGGACATAGGTTATTATATAGGCTTTTCATTACAAATTTTGCAGCAAGTAGAAAGCACACCATAAAAAGGTCATATCATTAGTAATCAATAAATATTATTGTGACCCACAATAATCAGTTCATTTTTACGAAAGACTTTATTTCAATAGCATTTTAGAGTTTTTTCGTGTTGTCACCGTTTTGTTATCTAGTTAACCTTGAACTCTAAAATTTGTCGGACCATTTTTTTAACATAATAATTTATTTTACCTTTTAAATACTATTTATAATGAAATGTTCGGGGCTGAGGGAAGTGGGGAGGAGAAGAGGAAGGTTGGAAAGTGCCCGTTTATTAAGATCTGCGCAATTTCGACATTTTAAAATTGTGAAACATGTGTTAGTTCGAGATAATAATAATTTATTAATGTTGAATCTAAGATTTATTCAGAAATTTGTATGGAGAAATTTCATATCCAGGATATAACCTAGAAAGTCTCATATGTAATACAATATGTCTTGAATACCGTATAAAAAAAACCTATCTCAGTGACGGGCCTTACTCAACAAAATAAAATCAATATAATAATTCATAGTAGTTATCTAACCTTGGAGTAACAATATATGGAGAGAGCTATTTCTTTTTACCCAACCTATACAAATCTGGGATAAATCACTTTTTCCGGGTTTTTACATCGTACACCATGAGACAGAAAGAGACAACAAAATTTCCAAAATTATCACACCGTATTGTGAGAATGTTCTTCGTGTCCTGCGTTGACTCCGCCCACACGTTTTGATATGCGACATAATTTGACATAACTCAACGTTTTTTTAGGTTATTTGATATATTTTTGTTTATATAACAATACTGTGAAAAGGTGGTTATACGAATAAACAAAAACATTATCTGGTCATGGGCTATGAATAAATGTATAAATACCCTAGCCCTAGTCCTAGCCACGCCCAGGTCTAGCCGAGTCCGGCAAAACTTATAAAAGCGGACTACAGCAGCGCTCCCTCTTGTATATTATTGCTCTGAGTATCTAACTCTTCAAGATGTTCAAACATTCTTCTGATGATATCTAACCTCCGTTAGTAAAAACTCACTGAGAGCAGAGAAAGAAGAAAAAAGAAAAAGTAAAAAAAAAAAAACGAAATCAATTACAATAAAATGATTTATGTACATATCTACCTCATGAATGGGTCGATCTTCGTTCTCTAGAGTGGATTGATGACGGGCAACCTCCGATAAGAAAATTCACCGATATTAGCCGGCTTCGCTCGAGTTTCAAGGCTAGTACAGAGCCGCCGCCGATTAGTTGTCTTTCGGAATAATGCTCGCCAACCTCTGATATGTGAAGACACTGAAAGTAGAGTGAAAATAAATAATATATGTTTGGAAATAACTCCCACCCGGTTTCGCCCGAGTTTCAACTTTAGAGCTACATATAAACGTCCTTGATGTATTTACTTTTATTTCGGTACACCTTTTATTATTTGTAGTCAAGTCGTCTATTTATATCGAATACATAAGGGTTCGAAGATTGATATATCTCCCGGCCGTGGGAAGGCCGACTATTTCTGTCCTGAAAGTTTTCATTATTATACAAAAGCGTTTCGTTTGATCTACTCCGTTCATTGAGAAATATATTTTTCATAAATTTATTATTTTTACAATAAAGTATGAATACTCGATAAAAGCACACAAAATCATAATTTTATAGCAGACATCTATGTCATCGATAAATTTGCACGACTTTCTTTGCATTCAAGGTCGACGCAACTATTTTCAGCTCGCATGGTCATTTATATTATTATTATTAGCTATATAGCTTTAAAATATTCGTTCAACTCGCAACCATAATATGATGTTTGTTCCATAGCCGCAGCGAATACCCCCTAACAGTGATTTCGGGCGTCTTAAAATTTGTATAGCTATTTTTAATTCAATTTTCAAGATCAACGCAAATCTTTTTTTAGTACTTCACCCAAATTCATCATGAGCTATGAAGCTTAAATATATCAATTCGATTGTGAAAAAATGGACGAAACCCCGCGTCCTGCTGTGCATGATGTTCAATATTTTTCGAATGTTCAATAAATTAAAATATTTTGAAACTCGAAATTAAATAAATTTAAACCGGGTAGTGGGTACCTATAAATATACAAAATCTTTTCAACATTTAAATATTATATGAATCTTTATAAAGCAATTATTTGACAAGGAACCTTCCACCGCCACTGATATTATTGTATTGTAATATATTATTTAGATGTGGTCCTTTTTTTATCCCAATTTTACCACTACCCATTCCTAGCCGCATTTAAAACATCTAACGGGAAGTTTTTTATGGAGGATCCTTTTTTTCTACGCTTTTTGCTGACACCCGCTTCCTCTTCTTGAATCAGGTAGTCATACTTCGAATATAGGTCACATTAACCCACCATTAAATCTAGATACGATCACCTTTCATCAGATGGATGGAATAATAAAATGGTTCTTTATATCGATGAACAATACACCGTTTATTTATCTGGGACCAGGTACCGTAGAATACATACAAGGATTTGTATTCTTATTCTAGTACCCCCTCTTATTGGAGGTTGACTAGCTTCACCCTGAAGGCTGCAGTCTGGAACAACTTACTCTAATCGCTGCGACTGAACTGCATTCGTACCTCCATGCCGAGGGCTCCATGGTCGAGCGGTAAGACGCTCGACTACTAATCCAAAGGTCCCGGGTTCAAACCCGGCGTGCGCTAATAACTTGTATTTAATTAATATGTGTCATAACACATTTAATTCATATAAAATATTCAAAAGTGTATTTGCGGCACATTCCAGAGTGGTAGATACTCTAAGTATCGCCCTGGTGGAAGACCACCATTCAGAATCAAACGTTTCTTGAAATGGCTTTAGCCGTGTTTGGTGACCAGATCTGAATAGTTAGGAAATTCCCAACCTTCCTCTTCCCCTTTCCACTACCTTCAGCCTCACAACATACCCCGATTGGGGATGCCATAGTCCCACTGGCTCTAGATGGTTGGGAGTAGTTGGGACTCTTGTGCGGTATTAACTATAAATAAAAAAAGCATCTGTTTCTTAATTTTTTGTATTGAATTTTAATTTTATATTTATAATTTCGTGGTTTGTAATGTGCTGAATATCTCTATTCTGAAACTGTCTACAATGTAGTTCTGATACCATTTCTGATATATGTATATCAACTAGCAAGCCATGGAACTGGCAGAGGAGCAGACTGAATACAATAGAATTGAGATCTCTAAGGTGTTTGTACATTAAAAGCTTGCAGACTGTCTTACAAAAAAAAGCCAGGCCGTTCTAAGCTCTAATAGCAAGATTGAGAAAAGGAAAATTGTAGGCTGGCTTGGAAATGTAGAGCAGATGAACGGTAAAAGGAGTGTCAGGAGATATCGGGGACGCCGCTGCAAGATGTGGTTTGATCAAGTAAATTTTAGCTTAAACGTGAAGATATTTGACTATCTAAGAGATGATATAAAATTAATTTGAAGAAAACATATTTTTAATAAGTTAAGTTAAGAAAATATATAATTGATTTATTCTAAAGAATATATTAAGGATTGTATTAAGACATATTTTTGTTTGAATTATGTATAAATTACAAATGATGGAGTTGGTTCATATCTATCTAGAGTTGGAATAACAGAAGAGCATTTATGTATGTACACGAAACAAGGAGTGTGTGCCAAGACACAGTTATGTGGCGTTATACCCTCTCTGTTAACATCAAACTGTTGTAATGAACGTGGTAAACAAAAACGAAAAAATCGTTGAAAGCCATTTTTTTACAGTTCTCATTGTGCATAAAAATAGCAATAACAATTTTTATCACAAAGAGTACAATAATCATTATCTCCATAGGAACACGTGTGAAGTTGCTGGGTCCTAGGCACAGTACGCAGAATGCACATACCTAATGGGTTACGAAACTTGACATGTGCGCTATACAGTGTGCAATTGGCTTTCACCCATTAGTGCATTCGCACGAATTTCTGCAACAAGTGCAATATTGTCTATTTAATAATGGTACTTTATTTTAATTTTAAAGGGCTCTACCCATTGGTATATATAGGACATGCAAAGAAATCAGACTACCAGAAAAGAATAAAGCCAACACACAAAATAGCTTACTTATAAAGGGATGAAATCTTAAAATGCGCTGCCGGAAACCATCCAAATTATGCCAGTCAATAAATTCAAAATAACCCGTAAGAACTATTTAAAATACATATAAATCAAAATAATAAGTACTGTAGAAGTTAAAATATTATCAAGTCAAAAAGAAAAATAAATAATTAGATTCTTCGTTAACTTTAATGTACAAGTAACTAATATGAAATAAATAATGAATTATATTAGCCTTTATCATTTAAATAAACATCGCAAATGCATCTCACCTTTTTACTATATTCTATTTTTTTTAACCTTATTTTACCTAATTTTACCACATTTAACCACGTTTTACCATATTTTAATCACGTCTGATCTTATTTCGTCAAATTCCACAACTTTTTAATTTTTTACGAAAGTCTAGTAATTTTTGACCACATTTCACCGTTTTAGTTTAGATGGATTTAAAATTATTATTAATGAAACTATGCATAAGACTACAGATTTTATTTTATTTTTTATGACCGACCGGTTTAGCTTAGCCTAAGCATCATCAGGGTACAAAATTAAACTAAATACAAAGTTATTTTTTCATTTCATTAAATATGTCAAACCGCAAAGTAATTGCTTTCTACGAAAATATAAAATTGTTTTTGTTAAAGGAGCTCGGTTGTCAAAATGATGGGGATAAATCTAATGTGACTGCAAGAAGCAAAATCAGAATCCAAGTATTAATTATTATATTAGTTCGTATTGCTATTTTTTTCTGTGAATATCGCACAAGAGTCCTAACTGCTCGAAGCCAGTGGGACTATGGCATCCTCTATCGGGGTATGTTGCGAGGCTGAAAGGAGGGGGGAGGGGAAGGATCTGGGAAAGAGGAAGGCGGGGAAGTGACGATGGTTGAGATGTGTTAGGTTCGTGCCGAATCTGAGAAAATATTGATTAGCAATTTGTACTTGGAGAAGAATTTAAACGCTCCGTGAGATGGTGGTTGGTGGTAAGCGTGCTCGCCTTCAGATCAAAAGGTCGCAGATTTGATCACGCAAACTGTCAGCTTTGTAACCATTTTTTATTTTTTTATTACAAATACTTTTATCCAAGTCTCAAAACAATTGATAAATATGGAATAAATAATATGGCATCTTATTTTGTATTTTAACAGTGGAATGGATTCAAAGCGACAGAAAAATCTGTGGAAATTTCGTGACGTCAGAGGAGAGCGTTCGAGAGATTTTACCTCATCAGCCCAACAGATGTTCTGCCATATAGTATTTGCACGCAATACCACGTACAGTTGACATTTTAGCAGGCGTTTAAATGATTTTTTACGCAGGAGATACATTATTAAACAAACAAGGTGAATATACTTTCTCACCCCAGTGAAAGACCACCATTCCGAATCGAAACTTTACTTGAAATGAAAATAGCCATGTTTGGTGACCAGATATGAATAGCCAACTACCTTCCAACCTTCCTCCATATCCTTCTCCTCCGTCCTCCCTACCCTATTGCTTCGTTCGTGGTATCGTTAGCTAGCAGTGTTTAAAATCTTTGTCATTCAGTTGTTTGCCGAGAGTTTAAAAGTCACCCGAAGCTTAGAACTTTCCGTTAAAATCGAAGCTTTTAATTGTTAGAACGAAGTTAAAATGTTTTTCGTTTTATTAGCTGTCTTTGAAACCACCAGATGATGTTCGCGCTCAGTTACGAATGAAGGGAGGCATTCTTTCTATCGCAGAATGAATCGTTTCCATAATTGATTCAGTTGTGAAAATGTGCATCTGTGCGAAGTTCTGCTGCCGTGTCCGATTCAGAAAAACACATAATTGGTGGTCGCTGGAAAGGAAAATCCACAAGTAACGGGTGACCCATAGTGAGAATATTTCTCAACACGCTTACTTCAGAAAACCTTAATTTACTTTGAAAATTATTGATGTTTATCAGGTGATGCTTTGTGCTTTAAACTTGAAAACATCATTGTAATGACTCGCAATCAAGCCAAGGAAAATTATGAACTTACAATTGAGGGGCTTAGAAGAAGCAAAGGCAGCAATATCCTTCATTTTAAATTATTTCTTGGAAATTTGACCAAACGTTTAATGCACTTTTCTTTTGTGAATATGTTGATAAATTTAGAGATAATTGTTTCAAATTGTCCCTAGTTTAATGTGCACCAATATCTTTGTACACTTCATTCTCCATTTCTTTATAATAATCATTCAAAAGTTGACAGTGCTACAGAACCGTATTTGGAGATTGCTGCCTTTGCTTCTAAGCCCCTCAATTGTGAAGTCTAATGCTCGGAGCAAGAATATATATGGAGAGAGAGCTAAATATTTTTACCCAACCTATTCAAATTTACGATAGATCACTGTCTCCGGGTTTTTACGTCGTAAACCGTGAGAGAGAAAGGGATAAGACAAGTTGTCACATAATATCGCACCACTTTTCGGTTATAACAGCAGATAACTCAACGATTTTTGAGGATATATCCTATATTTTTGTTGATAACAATACGGTGAAAAGTAGTTGTACAAATAAACTCTACATTATGTCGACATGTGCTATGAATGGGTGTATACATACTCTAGCCCTGGCCCTAGCCACGCGCGAGTCAGGAAAAAATCAATAATCCTGACTACATAAGTTATCCCTCCTGTTATATTTTGCCATGAGGTATAATGCTTTCTTTGGAGGAAAATTTAAAATATGAGTGATTGATTACATTGTATTTATATTTACTATCAAACGTCAATTCTATTTGCATGTAACCTTTTGATTCTGGATAAATATGTACCTTAAATTTTAATTATATATTTTCTTTCCAAGCAACATCAGTTTTGTTTATAACGTTTTCTTTGTAAGTAAATTTGTTGCTAATTTACTAGTAACACTAATAAATCTTTGTAACCGATTGTTTCTGACAATGTCTTCGGCGGGCTAACCCCCAGTGAGAAAATAAGGAGTTTCACAAGTCTGTTCCTAGCGGTAAACTGTGAGATAGTATTTATTTTCCGTATAAAAACTCAATTAAATTTGATAAAAATATCTAGTTTCAAGTTGCGTAACTAAACTCACTGTTTAACTCCTCCCAGACACATTCTTCTTTTAAAAACATCAAATAACAATAGCAAAAAACATATGGCACAAATGTACGAGAGAGCTGTAAAAGCAGGTATACAGATATTTTGACAATGACCAGAATTGCATACCCGCATTTGTGCAGAAACGGTCCCAAACAATAATACGCTGCACTTCGCAAATTTCCGAATTCGCACAAAAACAACAAAACGTTGCAACGGTACCATTGTCGTACGGAAGCGCATGTCTGCGGTACTTTTTTACAAACGTTTTAAAACCATTTCTAGGAAACAAAACGGCTAACGGTTCGCTTTATTGCCTCTACAACTTTTACCGTAATAAATGCTAAACTGAAAATTACAGAAAACAAAAATTCAAAGCGATATTAGGAACTGTTCTAGTTTAAAAAATAAGACTTCTCTTTAGAACCTACCCCAAATATTTTTATTATTTTATTCGAGGGTGTAAGCTTTTATGTTTGCCGTAAAAACTGTATTTTATTAATGATGCAAATGTTCATAGTTTTTTTTTTAATTTTGTTTGATAAATATTTAAGGTAACGTCCTTGGAGGGCCGTGCATGTTCAACACTCAGCCAAGAGCAAATAAAAATGTGCCAAAATAGTGCGAAATTGTACCTGCTAGATGCGGAAACAGGAGAAAACGGGGAGCGAAACATACAAAATCGCCCGCTGATAATCCAAGGAAAGATTGGTGGAAGACGTGGTAGAGGAGTTTCAGAGCGGTAAATACTTTAAGTATCGCCCCGGTGAAAGACCACCTTTCAGAATCTAAACGTTGATTGAAATGGCTCTAGCCGTGTTTGGTGACCAGATCTCAATAGCTAGGTACTTCCCGACCTTCCTCTTTCCCATCTCCTTCCCTTCCCCACTGCATTCAGCTTCACAACATACCCCGATTGGGGATGCCATAGTCTCACTGGTTCTAGATGGTTGGGAGCAGTTGGGACTCTAGTGCGGGATTAACTATAAAAAAGGAAGACCCCGCACTACGAGGTGCACTGTTAGACTGAAAGGGTGAGAAGTGCTCTGACGATCGCTAACGTCCGATAGGGGAGGGGCAAGATGGACTCGAGGAGAAGAATCACCGGTCTTCGTCTACTCACTAACGTAATAATAATGAAGCCTATTGCAAAAATTAACGGAAGTATCAGAAGCGCTTCATATACGGCTCCGGGGTGTCTCGGCGTACCACGTATCATTAAAGCATTCAGTAGATATACGCCGAACTAGACACAACACTATTCCAGCCATTGGCCAAACACCCGGCGCATCAGGTACGCCGCTGGATGTGTCGAAAGTTTGCCATGGAAAGTATCGCAATGAAGAGTTTGCGGATGTACGCCGGGCGATTCGGATCGTTGCGAAAGGGCCTGTACAAAGCCGGAGTTGTTCCGAAACTAGACATATTTCATACTGCACCTAGTCGATTGTAGATTCGTATGAAATCCATTGATAAACCCTTCGCTAGTATGTACCTGTATGCTCGAGAGTAAATATGATTGTGATACGTATATCTCGACGGTATCGCTTACGAATCTGCCCTGATGATGGACACTGCCAGGCTGTCCGAAATGTTGGCTAAAGGCGGAGGGAGCGCAACATGGATCATTATCCCAAAATTCAATTAGCATTGAGATTCTCTTTTCGTTTATTTTTAAATTACGGTTGCCAAAAAAAATTCTATTGCCGGTAGAGCGATGTCATCTCCAATTGGAATTTTTGTGAGGAAGAAGAAAAATGAAAAGCAGAGCTTAAGGCTTTTGGTAAGCCTAGTGGTGCTTTTTCAGCGGGGCACTAAACTTAGAATATCATAAATTCACATTTATTTTTCATTATCAAAAGCAGTCACTGTAGATCTTAACTTTAAAACAGAAATCTGTATATGTGATATTTGACACAGCTCAAACTTTCGCCCGGTGGGTTTTGGAGTCATGGAATTTGCACAGCTTTTCCTGTCTAGAATATCTCGGTCATTGCAACGGTTTTCAGCCCAAGCTTTTAAATATCCATTTTTTTAAGTTTTATTTTGTTTATTTTAGTTACTTCTATATTAAAGTTTCAAAGTATCTAATAATTAAATTTTCTTTTTGACTTAGTAATATTTTAACTTATATACTAATTATTATTTTGATTTACATATATTTTAAATAGTTCTTACAGGCTATTTTGAATGTACCATATTGATTGGCATAATTTTGATGGTTTCCGGCAGCGCATTATAAGATCATTTTGTTATTATTTGTCTGTCAAATAATAAGACAATACATTGTTTGCTCTCTATTTCCGACTCTAAATTTCGGGCGAAACCGGATAGTTATTTCCAAAAACGTTGGCTCAAACAATTGTTTGGCGCATTAGTAACAATATTAAAAATAACGACTACAAAGAGACCTTTCTACCTTTGGGACAAGTGGTTTTTGTGTTTAAAGGGTCAATAAAAATAGCTGATCAATCTAGGTAACTTTTTTTATCACTGACGCCAATCTCGTTAATTCTAAATCATTGCATGAATATAAAAATTACTATTTTAGGTTGCGATTGTGTTTTGGGCATAGGCTTTGGACACAAGGTCGCACCGAGAACGAGAGAGTTCTTGGCCGAAATACTGCGAGTGTAACGAACTCACTCGTGTAAAAAAGTAGGTACAATTATTTTGAATTGAGGTAATTAATTGTTTTTTTTTAGTAACGCGTACGCTATTGTTTGTGCAGTATATTTGCGTTGACAAATCGATCAGACACTGTTTTTCATCATTTTAACAAAATAAACACCCTTTTCACTGAAATAGATAGCCAAAATATCGGAAAAATTAAATTAAAAATATCAATAGTTTTCAAAAAGTATGTGATTGTTAAAATTGACGCTTAATGAATTGACAGACATGGCAGAGTTGGAAGATGCGCCGCTCCTGGATACAGTGGAGGTCCTGAGTTCGAGTCTCGTTCTTATCCTATACTTTAAAAAATGTTGAAATTCTTTCAATCAATTTTATGTTTTTGCTTGATTTTTGCAGCCCGGAAGTTTTTTGAAGCCCACAAACCGTTAAAAGTGTAACATTGATTTACGAGTGTATTCTCTTATATAGAAGTAGGAATGTAAACGAAGCGAGGAGTTTGGGCCAAGAGTTGTGTGGCGTTCCATTCTCTCTGCCTACCGCAATGCGGAGTTGCCTGCGGAGAAGTGGTGCGATGGTTAGATAATAGTCCGTACTGTCGTATTTATGGCGGGACACGTTTGTATCTCTTCCAGTCTTCCCCACCGTCCTCTTCCCATCTCCTTCCCCTTTCTTCAGCATCGCAACATACCCCCGTTGGGGATGCCATAGTCCCACTGGCTCCAGGCGCTTTTTATACGGTATTCATATTTTATAAAAAAACACCTAAGTGTCAAAATTTATTCCATCGCAAATTTTCGCAGCTCTCAAAACCAACATTAAAAAGTTCCATAAAAAACTGCGTAGTTTCCTACGGGCTTCGTATTCACGGTCTGGGTTATATGCTACAGTATTTCCCGGGTGGCTATATCAGCTGTTTTAGGGTTGGGGGCACATTCTGAGCGCCGTTCGATACCCAGTCGGCGATAAGAGTGTGGGGTTAGACCCGCCCGTCTACTGCCAGTGCCTAGAACCACCCCTAGGCCATGACATTGAATTTCGTACTCTGGGATATAAATGGGCATTTTTTTGCTCTATGACCGTTTTAGCTTTTTTTTTACTAAGTAACTTTTATTCTGTCTAGCAATTTATTTGATGATAATTTTTACATTTAAGAATATATATTTTATTTTCGCTTTGTTTTTTTGTAGACAATTCAATTAATGGATGGAAAATTAGTCTTGTCAATCAACGGTCGAATTCAAATTACACTTAAGAAAAGTTGGTGATTTTTTGGTTAAAATTTGCATATTTTTTTCTGATTTCTTCAATTGAAGTCATAAATTTTTCGATTATAAAAGTTTCGTAGGTACTTTCAGTGCCACCCTTGTGTAATTCAACCATTTAGAACCTTGCACAAAAAAAAATGTTACGAGATCTGAATAGCCAGGTACTTCTCAACTTATGTATCCCCATTCTGTCCCCATTTCCTTCCTCCTTACAACATTGCCAAATTAGGGTTGCCACAGATTCACCCGATCTGGACAATGGATCTCTTTTTTAGTAAAAGTAACGTTTTGTATTAGAAAAACTCTTTTCAAATATTGCTAAACATTTTCGGGTTATATATTATCCTGATAATATTTGTTTTCTTTCTAGTCTCATCATATATATAGCTTTAGTCTTAGAGTACATAGAGTGGTACCTATCCAAGGCAGTGTAGTCAGTTTTTGATGATTTTTGCCAAACTCGGCAGACCTGGGCGTGGCTAGGACTAAGGCTAGGGTATTTATACATCCATTCATAGCACATGTCGACATAATGTTTTTGTTTATTTGCTTAACCACTTTTTCACAGTATTGTTATCAACAAAAATATAGCATATAACCTAAAAAACCGTTTAGTTGTGTCGAGTTAAGTCGCATATGAAAACATGTGGGCGGAGTCCCCGCAGACGCGGGAGACCAATATCATCCTTACAGTACATAAAGCGGTCTCTTCTCTCACGGTGTACGACATAAAAACCCGGAGAAAGTGATTTATCGCATGTTTGTATAGGTTGGGTAAAAAGAATTAGCTCTTTCTCCATACATTGTTTCTCCAAGGTTTTAGTATTCTAATATAAGTATTTGGATTGCTTTTTAAGAACGCATAATGTAAAAGGTTAAGAAAGAGACGTCTAAAATATTTGGCGGTGTACGGATCAGATTACAGTGGCATTGATAGTTAATTAGAAATCATGTGAACGTCTGGGAAACTGCGGAAAGTGAAAATCGTTTTCGAATTTCCGTCGCTCCAAGCTGTTCTTTTCTGACGGAACTATGAAATTTGTGATTTATTCGAACAGCTGACGTATTGCGAAAACTCCAATCTGCTTCCAACTTGTACAGTCAGGTTAGTAAAAAATGAACGCGAATTTTTGTAGAAAAAAAAATTGGGTACAGCAAAGCAGTAGCGGTAATATTAATAAAAACGGTACAATAGAATTATATAAGGAGTTATACTATACAAAAAAGCGCTTTATTGAAAAACGAAAAAAAAATGGACCAACCTTCTTTCTTACTTACGTACTTCCCGACCTTCCTCTTCTCCATCTCCTTCCCCTCCCCACTACCTCAGCCTCACAACATACCCCAATTGGGGATGCCATAGTCCCACTGGCTCTAGACGGTTAGGAACAGTTGAGACTCTTGCGCGGTATTCACTGTAAAAAAAAAACTAAACAGCGTCTGGTGGTTTTTCTGACATTTAAACATTTCAATGGATTGAACGACTTGTGGTACGATTAATTTTACGATATGAAAAAAGCTGCATTTGTCTTAAAATTTCACACGAGCTCCAAGTGTCCAAATTTCATGGAGTCAGAGCTCACCGTTAAGAGTTTTTACTGTTTCAAAAAATGTAAGTCTTTGGCCAAGTTATGAAAAATTAAAAGTGTTGTGTCCTCTTTCGTTTGATATACACCCCTAACTATGTCAAATATATACTCAGAGCAATAATATACAAGAGAGAGCGCTGCCGTAGTCAGTTTTTATGAGCTTTGCCGGACTCGACTAGACCTGGGTGTGGCTAGGACTAGGGTATTTATACATCCATTCATAGCACATGTCGACATAATGTTTTTGTTTATTCGTAAAGCCACTTTTTCACAGTATTGTTGTAAACGAAGATATAGCATGTACCCTAAAAAATCGTAGAGTTATGTCAATTTAAGTCGAATATCAAAACGTGTGGGCGGAGTCAACGGAGACGCGGGACACGAAGAACACTCTTACAATACTTTAAAGCGGTGTGATAATTTGGGAAATTTTGTTATCTCTTTCTTTCTCATGGTGTACGAAGTAAAAACTCGGAGAAAGTGATTTAACCGAAGTTTGTATAGGTTGGGTAAAAAGAATTATCTCTTTCTCCATATATTGTTACTCCTAGTATATACGAGTATATCGTCTCAGAACAGACATTATCTATTGAGGCGTGTGCACATGTGAGATAATAAACGTAATATTGGCGGAAGTTTCATTCAGCGTTTTTCAACTTGTCAACCTGGCAGTACAAATGTCCGTTGTATTAATATACCGGTGGAGATTTCCCTGGCGACCTTGCCTTGTCTGCGTCGCGGTTAACGGATATTAATTATTGTGGAAATCGTTCCCCACCTCTTCAAAGGAACGTTTGTCCTCGGGTGAGCTAACTCTATTTGTTTTTCTGAAAGAAAACTCATTGGACTTCCTGGGCATACAAATTATATTCAATTAAAACTCGCGTTTTTTTAAAAGTGATTATGCACGGAGTATGTTGTGCAACTATTCGGGAATGCTTGTACCATGGAAGGGTATAAAAAGGTTGGGTTAGGTTAGGTTAGATACATGGTTAAATTAGAAAATCTTTCATTCTGTCTGCTACATCATTATTTTACAAATAATTCACATTATTGTATCGTTTCGAATAAAGTTACCAAAAATGATTAATTCGACAAATGATTTGACTGCCTATGAGCTGGCGCGTCGGGTTGGACGGAAACCTACCTCTGTCTGCCTTATCAGAGCGATATTTGTCGAACATGTACTTCCGAACCTTCCTCTTTCCCATCTCCTTCCCCACTACCTTCAGCCTCACAACATACCCTAATTTGGGGATGCCGTAGTTTACACTAGCTCTAGGCGGTTGGGAGCAGTTGGGACTCTAAAACAACCTACCTGAGAAAAGGAATTTTGGATTACTCAGTTTAGGTTTGTCGTTAACTTTATGCAGCACAATAATTTATTATCATTTGTATTTCACCATCATTATTTTTATATTTTAAAATAATCTGAATGGTTTTTGATATTTAAATTTCATCAAAGCCGAACAGTGACTATTTGGCTGTTGCTCTTCAAACGACACTTTCACTGTAGCCGTTCCGGCATCACGTACGCCTCCCCCGGAAGCCTCCCGCCGCCGAACCCACCTTCCACCCCTCCGCCCCTACGCCCTCCGCCCCGGCAGACTGTCCGCCCACTGCTCCCCCGCCCGAACACCCACCGCCTCGGCGCGGTGACGTCACAGCCAGACGCCGGCATCGATCCGTCGCTGCCACCCGCTACGCCCTGCGGCCACTTTCGCCGATGCCCTCCCCCTCGCCCTCCGCCCCCCGCCCCCACGCAGACATAACTCTCCCCACGTATGGCGGTATTTGGATAAACGGAGCTAACTTCGTGCTACTGCTAGGGAGGAATAAGAATCAGCCATTAAATACTAACGAACGAACAGCGGTACTTGTACGAGTAAACGGAGTTAACTTCGTAATTTTAAACTATTTAACTTAAACTTGTCAGTCAAATTAATACTATCTGACGCAGATATAAAACTCTCCCAGCGTGTAGTGGTATGTGGGTAAACTGAACTAACTTTGTGATTCTACCGATTGTTTAAGAAAAAAAAGTATCACACTATTATAGTAGCGTAATGGTTATTTGCAAAACCACTATGTATAAGATTTTCCAAAAATCGAAAAACGGTTAATCTAGAGATTTATGCCATGTCTTCCTCGAGAGTCTCTGACTTCTTTCCATTCGCTTGCGCGTCATGTTCATGCTTGTTCATTACACTTACATCGAACTTTTTGACATACGGTCGTATTTGGTTTTAGCACACATACGCCTTAAGGATCTCATTTCTACTGCATTCAATTGAATTTCTTCTTTTTTACCACCTCTACATCACTGCCAAGATAATACTGAGTATCACGAATTTAAGAAATACTTTAATGAAATTAGTATAAGTATACTATCACGGACTTACCTCAGTTTACCTTGCTGCAGTATTATCTTCTCTACTCTCTATGGGCAGGGGGAGGTTTCGTTGGCTTTCCCTTTCATCGTCCAACGTTCAAGGGGGTGTTTTAGACGTTTTCCAAGAAAAAGGGTTTTAGCAGGTTACACAGGGTGGGAATACGATACTTTTTTCTCTTATCCCCCAAAGCAGCTGATTCTCGAGAGCTTGAATTTTTATAATCTTCAAGTATTGCTTGTTAATATGTAAAAAAAAACATCAATTGGAGTTACGCAGTCCCAAAGACGTCTGAAAAAAAATTCGCAAATTTTTATTAGCACCTATTTCAAAAATCTCCATCAAAATAAGTTTCCTTTTACGGAAGCGTTAGACACAAAGATGGGCTTTATTAAACATTAACATGTGTTTCTCCCCGCAACAATTGCTGGACGATAATCCCATCTATTATATCTTGTCGGTGTTTGTGTTAGCTATATATATGTGAATTTTTGCATTTATTTTACAGAAGTGCTGCATTTTTTTAAATACAATAATTTATAAAAAAACTTTAAAGCATGAATGCTTATGTTTAACACAAACATGTAACACAAAAAGATAGAAAATAAAAAGACAATGGTCACAACCGAGACTCGAACTCGGATCCTCTACTCTATCCGGAAGTAACGCCTTAACCAATTTGGCCATTGGGACCTTATTAGAAAGTGGCATTTTAATCGATCAAATATTTTAAATTGAAAATTATGAATATTATTTTTAATTTCTTCCGATTTTTGGCAGCGTTACTCCCGGATAGAGTAGAGGATCCGAGTTTTTCTGGCTTTTCTGTTTCATATTTGTGTTTTCGATAATTTAAATTATATAAATAATTTAATTGAGTTGACAGATGGTAATGATAAAAACTTTTTGCTATAGTTTACAGTTTGACAAACTTCGCCTTCGGAAGGCGTAATAGGTGTAATGCGAGTAAACAGCCTTACTCGGCAAGTCTTATCTGTTAGAAGTTATAAATAATGACATTTCCTACCAAACA